>JAQIUQ010002298.1:0-210000 GCA_030378365.1 Hybognathus amarus | reverse complement strand
ATTAAACATTGCAACAGCCAATTATCAATCAAATTAGATATGACCTTTTTAAATATGAAAATTATTATTTAAATTTAAGATAACATTTGATACACATGAATGTATTGTATTATACTGTATATTACACAAATGGTCATTTATATTATATAATACGCATGACTCAAGTGTTATCCACCTTTGACGATGTTAAAGGCTGTTTTAAATGAATGTGTTTTATTGAGTGAAGAGAACTTCAACACCAGACTTTTGACTATCAGAATCAGATAAGTCATAGTTGATGGTAGCCATTGACTTCCATAGTTTTGTTTTTCTAATATGGAAGTCAGTGCTGCCCTACTAAGGCAAAAGACTTTGACAAATGTCCAAATTGAGTTATAGATACAATATTGTACTTTTCACATTTTGTAGTGTATACCTGAATTAACCTATCTACAAACAAAGTTGAACTCAAATTTGACCTTTGACGCTTTTTCAAGTTACTGTATTTTGCACACAAAATGACAATCGGTCATACCAAGGCAAAGGATCTCAACTTTTATTTTATAGCACAATGTAATGGTAATTGTGTGTTGGTCAAATTGATGTTTGGTAATTGTACCTGAATGAATATGTTTATATATATTTATTAATATATTTGTTTATTTCCTTATTTCTTAATCTGAGAACAGAAATTGAGTGGCCATTATCTTTTACATACCTGCATCTACTATACTTTCTGTCTTGCCATTTTTCCAGGTTGACAGCTGTGAAGATTGGTAGAGGGTTCTGGCCGTCAACACTGTCCTCTGCATTTCAGATAGTGTACCCAGGCGTTTCTATAAAGGAAAGTATATTATATATAGTGTAACAAATGTTAATACTGAGCCAAACACTTGCTTCTTTTTACCTTTCCTTGGAAAAGATACTGTAAAGCCAGACCCCACATATCGATGAGAGACACAAGGTGTCCTTCTTTCTCTCCGCTCTTCAACAATCTCCTTGTATTCCCGTAGTTGTTCCAGGGAAAACATACTGAGCACCTTTTTAGAGATTTCCTTCTTTACAGACTCCATAGACTTATCAAGGCCACCCTGTGACCAGTTAGGGTCTTCATAAAGAGAGGTTAAAGCCCTGAAATACAGAGATTACACAAAAGATTTTTAGTCATATGACACTGTGGAATTGTTGTACAGTCATTCAGATCACGGAGGTGATCCATCAAATTATTTTGTTCTGAAATTAGGGTAAATATATAACTTAAAACTATGTTTCCAGTCTGGTCTGCATGGCGTCCATACACACAAAACCGGTACTCTTGATCTGACTGGCTGAATTCCAGGGGAAATGGCTTTCTGATACTGTACAAAGTCATGTTTAAAAGTACATTGGTGCTCCTCGATCTCACCAAGTGGCACCTGAAACCCCTGTGATGTGGCTGACTGCATCAAGAAGTTGGATCTTCCGAAGACCTTGAAGGCTACCATATGTGCATGTCAATGCTCTGCTCCCGCCCCCAGAACACACCACAGCCATCAAAGGGACCTGAGAAGTCAGATCAAACACAGATCTGGAATCAAAATTCTATTTTTGTGTATATACTATAGTAATAGTAAAACATCCCAATCTCTTCAGTTCTTTGCTGAGTGTCTGGATTTTTTGCACTTGCATCTATAGTACCTTGCTGGGCTCAGGTGCAGAGCTGAGATTCAGAGCTTTCTTGTAGAGCTTGTGACATGACTTTTCTTCTCTTCACCAGAAAATTCTTTTCCTCCACTGGGATATCAAAATCCAGACGCACATCCAGCTTTTCATCAGGGCTTCAGAACAAAACCCAAAAATGTCTTTACTCTAAGATTAGGATGGATTTCAGTTCTGTAATACTTTATAGATCCCCAAGGGGAAATTCAATTGCCCACATATATAATAAACAACAAAATGAAAGCTGATAAATATTAAAACAATATTAATACAATATAGTTTTATACTTCCAAACAACAATTTACTATTAAACTATTACTGGGGATAAGTGTAAATGAATTCACAGTTACCGATCATCTGTTTTCAGTTGCAGATCAACTTTATTCTTTGGGAAAAATATAAAAAAGAAAGAAAGGTCGACTTAGATAAATGCACAGAATATTAATAAAAATACAGTATTGTTTAATCATTATATTATATTACATTATATTATATTATATTATATTATATTAGACTATATTATATTAGGCTATATTATATTATATTAAGAGAAAAGATGGAAAGCAATTTATAATACTCATTTAAGTTACTATGTTATCAATAAACCATTTTTAGAAAGCCACATTCAGATATAATTAATTAACCAATAACCTACTGTACATGCAAAGTTATTTTTTTACAGTACTCACCTCTCCTAGAGGCAAAAGAGACAGTAAGCTGGTGTTTGTCCGGTGGTGGTTTTAAAGGGAAAGAAGTAAATTCAGTGTCTACATGGTTTGGAACAACAGCATCAACTACTACTGTCCCAGCCTGGAGAAAATATGTTAAAAACAAACATTTAATAACTTTTTGATGCACACTTTCTGTTTTAAGTGCTTTATAAATCTACAACCCTGCATGTGAGGCATGCATATACATACTCTTTCTTATGGCAGCAAATATCAGAAATGAATGTGTAGTTTTTCCAGAAATTTTTAATTAACAATGTGAGTCAGGAATGCTTCTTGCACATCAATGACCTACTTTTTCTGTGCTGACAACAGTCTCAGAGGTCAGATTAAGTTCAGTTTCCAAGTCTCTGGTTGATGTAGTAACGTAAGGTTTTCAGGAAGCCGGAGCTTTCCCTCAGAATTTGAGATCACAAAGTCCTCTTTGTAGGCTCCTTTAAGTTTTAACACCATGTTCTGCGTTGCTGGAACACAAAGAAGAATAAGCAAAAATGTGTTTATTTTTACACTGCTTATTTTTTTTTCAAAATTAACGTAAAAAATAGAGTAATTTAACACTTTATTTCTTATTACATCTGTTTCTGAATATCAAATTCCGGTGTGTTTTCAGTAGCCATCTGTTATCATTGCAAATTTTGATGAAAATGGCTATATTTACCTTCAGACTCATTGAGAAGCTTGTCTATCTCCACATTCAGCTCACAAAAAGGACCTGCCTGATTTTGTGAAAAAGCATAAAGCTCATCTGATTAATTTTATCTAGTGTTTTTAATTGTGGTATAGAATAACCATAGCCTTTAGTCCCTCTTATCGTTTAGAACTCATATAAAGTGATTCTTGTACACTTGCAAAACAAAAATCCTCTATTCCCTTTCCGAATTTCAAAGAATAGTGTCTACTTTTAAATATTCTGACTGTAACCAATGATACAGATAAGAAAGCTGTAATAAAGGTTCGTACTCACCAATACTCCATTAGATACACATGGCCTTGGTGTTCTCAGAGCTGCAATACATATAAACACACAATACGGACATATTCAGTTTATATTTATGTGAATGCACATTCACCTAGCACCTATTTTTGCAAATGTTAATAAGAAAGGCAATCATCCTCACCTCTGAGTGACCTCAAACTCTACCCACAGTTCATCCTTGGTCTGAGAAAAGAAAAGTATAATAGTCACAAATTCACAATCAAATATCAAGTGCTCTGTCAAGTGACTGTTTTATTATGCTGTGATCTCAGTTTAGATTGAAGATCTCAAAATAGCACTGACCGTATCATTTACAATAAAGCATTTGGTCTCCTTTTTCCCAGGTGTAAGGTTGTTGATGTCAAAAAAGATAGTGGCACACAGGTCATCTCTCATAAATAAGTCTTCATCATAGATCAAGATCTCCAGAATGTTCTGTGTAGGAGAACAAAAGAAAGAACTGAAAGAACGAAGAAAGAACTTTGATAGTTAAAGCTAGAAAGAGAAAACATAAGACAACAATCTAGATCAGACAAATATTTTAGTGGTTTACCTTGACGTTGCTGTGGACCCTGAATTTAAATGTTTCGTTCCATTCAGGATTTTCACGATTTGGGACAGTCTTGGTGCGATTTGTAAGGGCCGATGCTGTGGGTAAGTTCAGGATGACATAGCAGTCAGATGCAGACACTAAAGAAAAATGGAGGTGGGGTTGGAAAAGTCGTCAGTGAGAAATAATCCTTCATCCATTCATACAGTACACAGCCCTCAATAATAATAATGAAGAGAGATTTTTGTTGTGTCATTTGTTAGATTGTAGGGCTAAAGTCCCAGAAATGCCTTTAAAAATCTGTTAGGTGGGCAAAGGATTATACTGTATACTAACATAGAATTTGAGATTGGAAAAATGATTATATTACAACAAAAGAGAATGCTCTATTATAAACAGGCACATGTAACCAGCAGAGCTGGTCCACACGAAAACACATTTTTTCAACAAAACTGCAAACAGGTTTAGACATGTTTGCTGTAAGCCTTATACTTCTGCTAAATGTGTAAATGAATATATTTGGCTGCTGTAAATAGGACGGATTGTCTCACAGTAGTCATAGGACCGATGGATCTTCGCATGTAAAATTTTGACAGACAGATTCCAGTATGGTTTGACTTCTCTCTGTTGAAAGAAACAGAAAATTAAGTAGTTGACAAAAAATGCCATTTGATTACAAAAGTGTTTGAATGCAATCTATGATCTCAAGATCTACACTGTTTATTCACATAGACGGTTAAAATGAAGACAAGCATTACAACTCTCTCAATTCAGGTGAGTAAAGTCAACGTTACTGTTTGACAAACAGTATCTCGTTACAAAAATCTTAATGACAAGTCAAGTCTTTTAAAGAAATAAAAAGAGAAAAGACAAGCTAACCTTAAGCATTGTTGAGGGTTTGTGCGGAGATCTGGATCCAGCGGCTTTGCCAACACAAATGAGAGTGTAAGAACCAAATGTACAACACAGCTTGAAAAGCTAGTTTTCCTGCTTATCTATTCGTACTGTATTCCAAGAATTAGGCCAAGCTCAAACTAACAAAACCTTTTCGACTGCATGTCTCAAACAAAAATATTGATGAGACATGCCATGACAGTGTGAACTGATAAAAAATGTATTAAGTAACAGGAGAGCATTTATTCACCTCAATGGGAATTCAACATCAAATTCCTGTCATCTCTTTGTCGATGTTTTTAAACGTATGTAGTGTTCATATTGCAATGTTTTGTCCCCTCCTCTATTGTATTTCTAAAATGATTTGCTTATAAGTTGCATTATTTTAGTCTTCAGTATTGGTATATTCACCTGCTGACTTATTTTTCTATGTATTTTCAAGTAGATACTCACCCAGGTAAATGGATGCAAGTTTGCTTTAGAATCCGTCAGTGAGTCTGCCAATAAATTGTGAAGTATCTTCAGGGCTTTTCCCTCTTTCATATATCACAAGGTATAGAGGTCATGGCTGTCAACCTATTCAGCAAAATCTTTTTCTTGGTCATTAAAATGCACATCCCACTTTGAGTTTTTTTTTTTTTTAGTTTTATTTTTTACCATAAATAGATTTAAATGAAAAGAGAAAATGAGAATGAAGAGATACACCCAATTATGCCTATTATATTTGTTCATTCAGAATTTGATATTTATTGAACAAATACAAAAATGTAAATGCCTAATTAACTTTGACCACACTTTCCTTTATCCCTTCAATACTGTAACAGCATCATGTCATCTGCTCAATGATCATGTCATTGTTCTCATTGCTCAATGTTGCCAGCATTGTCCTTATTGTCTGCATGTGCCAAATCTGCCCAAGGTGTAAGAGGGTGTGGTGAGCTCACCTGAATATGCTTTTATATTTAGTAACGTACAAAAGGAGTGTTGTCTCTAGTCAAATGACTCCACCAGTTAAGCAACGTCAAGTCACTTTCATTTATATAGCGCTTTTAACAATATGGACTGTTTCAAAGCAGCTTTACAGTGATAATAGGAAATTAAAGCTGCAGGCAGCAATGAAAGGGCCCTCCCTTACAAAACAAAAATATATTGCAGTATATTGGAAAATACCATGTGATATATTAGGCAATATATTATATACATATTGATACATATATTGCAATCAAGACCAAAAAGGGCACTATATTTTTTACATGTAAAGGTTTGTCTTTATATGCTTTAATATACTGCAATATATATGCTGTATATATATATATATATATATATATATATATATATATATATATATATATATATATATATATATATATATATATATACACACATACACACACACACACACAACACACACACACATTATTTTACATGTTATACTTTCTGAATAAACAACCATAGCATGGACATGCATGGCATAGCTATTTAGCTCAAATAAAATATCTTTAATAATTGCATTACACACATAATTAGTTTTATTAAAACATATAGGCCTATGCTTCCTGAAAGATTTTATATTATTTATTTATTCATTATCATTTGTGCATTTTGTTTATAGATATTTTATTTATGTTTTATAACTGCACAGCTGAAAGATTGAAATAGACATTGGTAATTGAAATTTCTTTCATTTATATTGTATATTTTGTTTATTTTATGTTCAATGGCACTCTTTAAAAATGTTGCACTGTTAATAAATGTAGTCAATCACATTTCCTTTGTCTGACAATGCAAGGCGTTTTGTGGTTTTGTTTTGTTCCTTGTTCTTGTCTGTCATGTGATTTCCTGTTTGTCATGTGATCCTGCGATGTGTCTTGTCCCATGTTCAGCTGTTCCCCATTATGTTGATAGGTCTTCCCAAGTGTTTCAGTTTAACCACACCCCTTGTTATCTTGTTTAGCTTGTGTTCCCTGTGTTTTAGTTCAGTCCTTGTGACTTCTTGATCTTGTAATGTTTGTTGTTGTCTCCTTGTCTCCTTGTCTCCCATCCCTGAGTTCCCTGTTCCTGTTCTTTGTTCTGTTGTGTACCCTGGGTTTACCAGTTTGTTTGTTTATTAAAGTGCTTGCAATTGGATTCCACTCTCTGCTTCATTCCTGCCTGCATTCGTCTGAATGAAGGAGCATGTTCTCATATATGTATGCTAGCGTTTCTAGTATGTTGTTAGCATAGTTAAGTTTAGAGTCCACAACAGTATTAAAAATGTCACTTCCTGTTGCCAGCAGGTGACGCTATGACTGTAAACTAAATTTGAGCATGGATGTGTTCAGGACAGAACTTTTATTGTTTGCCTGAGTTACAGCAACTTCTTGTTTTCATGGCGAAACATCAAAATTTGTCAGGCTGCTGAGGACACGGCCTTCGATCGAAATCTCAAGATCTTTGCAATTGAACGTCGCAAAGGCCCTATACCACCAAATTGAAGACGATCAGATTAAAACTGTAGGAGAAGTTAGTTAAAGTATGAGGCCTGAAAATGGCAAAAACTGCACAAAATCTGAGAGGAAGTTGAAAATGGCTGACTTCCTGTTGTGTTTAGGGATACGCTCCAAGAGACTTCAGTAGGTATTGGGCCATTACATGCATTTACCGAATTTCGTACACATATGTGAAACAAAGCAGGAGGTGCAATCCGTTGACTTAATAGGTGGCGCAAGTTTTCCGTGAGTTTTCGTGCATGTTCAGGCCTTCAAAAATGCGATTGACTTACTAAAGGCACCTGGTTGGTGGTGCTGCCGGCTTTGGCCCTTCATCGTTGCTCTAAGATATATATATATATATATATATATATACAGGGCCTATGATCGAGAACCCACAATAGCCACTTAGTATGGATGTTGCCCGGCCATCATTTCCCATGTTTGATTTCTGCATTTGACCAATTGTTTACCATTGCTGACAACTTTCTGGCTGCCCCGGTCTGGATTGTTTCTTGGACTCTGATTCTTGCTGCCTGCCTTGGTCCTTTGCCTGTCAACCTGGCTTTGCCTTTGCCTTTCCTGTTCTGACCAGTCTATAGTTCAAACAGGAGAGTCACGCATCACAAAACAGAGCAAGGGCGACCATTAGAGTTTATAAAACTTAAACTTTGTTGTTGTTGTTTTTTAAATGACGGCGATCGCTTCCTATATAAGACCCTTATTCATTGTCTGTGTCGTGAATAAGGGTCTTATGAACTGTTTGCAGTTTGCACTGAAAGTGTCTTTTGGTTTGGTTACCATTAAAGTACATTATATGGAGACAAATCCTAGAATGTTTTCATCAAAAACTTTAATTTCTTTTCGACTGAAGAAAGAATGAAATGGATATCTTGGATGACATGGGGGTGAGTAAATAATCAGCAAAAGTTTTTTTTTTTTTTAAAGTGAACTACTCTTATAACTATTTAACAGTACCACTACTTAGAACCATAGACAGGTTAAAACATCATCTCAGTACAATTTTGAGCACACATGTGGCTTAAGACCAGCGCATGCGAATTTTAACCCAGAGATCGGTACTGCGCATGCGTCTATGACAGCATGTGATGTCGTCAAACCACCAGAAGATGGAGTCAGTCGCTAAACCATAGGAGACTGTGAGGAAGCGTCGCTTGTCCCACACACTTTGTAAACACAGTGGCTAATGTGAGTGATGATGGTCTGTTTCTATTTTACACAGCTATGTAAACTAGTTTTACTATATATGTATCCTCTTCTGGCTACATTTGATTCTAGAAACTTTTCAGGCCTATCCAGTCAGTGGCTCAATTAACCAATCTCGAGGGGAAATGGCCAGACGCTCCTCATGCCAGGGTATGTGTTCCCAGCTTTTGCTCACGTGCATAGCTAATATAAATATTAGAAAACCGAGATACGTGTAAATGTGTTTTGACCAGACTTTGCATTTGACGTTAGCAGTTTGAATACATTTTCTTTGCTCAGACATTCACATACAGTATAGCCTTCAAATCCCCTCCTCCCCAAATGCGTCCCACACCTGCAAATGATCTGTCCATTATATTCCACAACGTGCCGCATTAATTTACATTCAGACTCAGATTGCTCTGTTCCAGATTGAAGTCTTTAGCATCCTCCTATAAGTAGAGCTTTGTGGATGAAATCCTGAAACCAAGCTTAAGTGGGACACTGGAGGGGAAGGGAAATCTTTATCCTAAAAAGCCTAAATTCTGCATTACATTTTATAAGTGCACATTGTTCCACTGGGAAAATAATATTTCTGCTATTTGTCAGGATATGTATTTTAAATCTATTATTTTAGATAGATGATTTATCAGTGCAAACATCATGGTTGATGTTCTTTGTGTGAGAGAAAAGAAAATAATTGTGTGTGATTATGTTTAGAGTTTCTTTTAAATGATTAAATTGTTTTTCTTTCATGTTTTCTAAGACTGCATAGCTTTGGTGTGCTTTCTGAATGCTTTATAAACTTTTAATAACTTTTTTAATTTTGCAGGACGTGTTTGCCTTTGTGAAAGGCAAACAAATTATAAAGCTTCCATTGAAAATAAAGAAAAAAAACAAAAACATGAACAAATTCCGCATCTCTTTGCAGCCCAGCTTATTTAATTGGAAGTGATTGTCTGAGATTATGTCTCAAAGATGAGAGTGATGGCTATAAACACTCCTTTTCCACCTGTAATGGCTCTGAAACCCCACATCAGACTTGATGTACTCTAATGAGAAACCTTAGCCTGTGTACTTACACACACACATACAAACACGCCTGTGTAGCCTACTTACAAACGCCCGCGCAAGCACGATCAACAATCCCACTTGAAACACACACAGACTCCAGGTCAGACAGGTTTCTGCTGGTATTATGTGGTTTATTATGATTTGAAGAGGGTAGCACTGGTTTGAACAGGAGAACAGAGAGTGAGAGATGGTATTGATTTGTTTAATCTGAATGAGAGGAAAGAGAATGAGAAGAAACATTGACCACATGCTCTCCAGAACAATTATCTGAAAATCACTTGTTTAAAAACAGTCAGGTCTTTTTCTAATCCTTGCGAATATAAAAAGAAAACCTTACATGTAAGAAAATGTGACCTGCCCGAATAGGCTACCAGACTTCAAATCATTATTTAATTGATTGTCATCCACTATAGCATATATTATTAAATGTTATTTTTGTAGCATATTCTATTCTGTTGAGGTGAACCAAATTTTGTATGCTGTTTAATATAATTTATATAAATATTTGCAATTTTACATATAATCAATCAATCAATACTGGTGAATTTAAAGTTAGAATTACCCCCTGTTCTTCTGATTATGCTGCATGCACAGATACAAACACCCTCTATTCATTTCATTTATTTTAATTCTCGCTTTAAATGCATTATGTCTTTTTGGGGAAAAAAACCCAAACCTGTTTTATTTGCCAATAAATCGAGCAGCAATGCCGTATTATTACGGCGGATTGGATTTATTAGACATTGCATTATGCTTCTTGGTGTTGAGATTTAAGAGCAGGCATTTTTTTGCATGTCATGTGAATGTTGAAAGCTCTCGAAATTTTCTTACTTATCATCCCCCAACATTAACAACAATCCACCTTTGTGCGAGAAGAGGATGGAGCTTTTCAAAATATAATTTCAGATCAACCCCTCTCTGATAGTAGCATGGTATGTTTTGAAACTGTTCCCAGGTTTTGGCGCTACTCTGCCTCCATGCACATTGGGCATGCTGTAGATGGCAGAAAGAGGTACGGGGAACATTAGCAGAATAAAGGTGCTAGCCAATACAGAAGAGAGGCTGCTTAGCTCTACTAATGAGCTATTAAGAGCAAGATAGGACTCCAAGTCTCTCCCCTCAGCCTTTTTTACAGCCAAAACACACTTTGTCTATGAATGTATCAGCCGAGAAGAACACACTATTGGAAATGGCAGGTGGAATCTGTTATTGATGTGTGTTCACCCTATTACAGGAATATATTTTAAGGTTTATTCATTGCTGAAACAGGGGAATACATTTAGTTTATGTATCAATAGTACCAATCTTTTGTGCCTTTTATTTTTATTACTTAACTGACCAGTCACAGATTTGTGATGTATAGTTTTACAAACGAATTAGTAATTAGAGAAGCATATCAGTTTAACGGCCAATATTAGAGTTTTTTTTCTTTTTTTATTGATATTGATATTTAGTTGTGCATGCTTACTTTAATGCTCTCTTAAAGTAAAAATGTTTAACATTGATGATTTAATAACACTGTTAAATGCCACACTACAGTATACATAAAATTATGATGCCTAAATTCATTTGCAGCATTTAATATGAGTTAAAAATTTTTAAATTGTATTATTATTATTAATAATTCTGAGACTTTATGAATGTTTAATATATTGGAGTCTGAATAGTTCCAGATATTCATAACATCACCCACAGAGACATTTTATGAAACATGTATTCTATATTTAAAATGAAAGTAGTAATCATTGTTCTGGCTTTTTTCCATCCTTCTTATGCGTGCCTGTTTTGTTTTTCTATATTTCTTAGGAGGTTTGTAAAATCTTGGAGTTCTGATAGCTGTGTAACCCAAATGCTTCATTGCCTCAGACTCAAAGGACCTGCTCAAAGTGAGTTGTCCCATCTTCAGGTATTGTCACGGCATGCCTTGTTTCTTATTCTATACATTGATATGTCTCACCATCTGTCTTTTTGTCTCTATCTATGTTTATCCGCCCATCTCCCCTTTGTCCCTCTTCTCTTTTGACGGCTGAAAGTGTTTTGTTGTCTCTAAATAAATGAGGTGGGTTGATGTTTGCCATTTCTGACACTGTGGGCTTCACTTACCATCTGATGGGAGGCTTTACCAGCAGTGACACAATGGAGAAAACAGAGGAAGAGGAAAAGGCACTCATATTGTCCTATCCTCACAGCTACTTAATTAAGGAAATATCTGAATAACCTTAACACAGAAATGTAAAATAGAATAAAAACATGATGAAAGCACAAAAATGTCTCATCGAAAATATTAGCATTTCACAATGTTATGACTGCTTTTGTTAATGACAGAAATGTCTAAACTGAAGGTCAGGACTTTAATTTCAACACAAATCGTTCAGATTGTTGCATTTCAGTGAGGCACTTCAAATAATACTTCCCTTATACCACATACTTTAATTAAATACTTATCATTTATAACTATCAAAAGTTTTTTTAGTAATTTGCATGATCACAGGGTCAAACATTTTCTGACACATGCTGTGCACATGCTCAGGACATGTACAAACTGATGGCTCTTTACTCAGGTTTGAGTCACAATCCCCATTGTTCTCCTCAGCACAGCAGTACACTCTACTTTGCTATAAGCCTTTGCCATTGTCTGCCCAGCATCTAATTCTTGGACCAGTATAGAAGTTATGTTGTTTAGTCATGTTGTCAACTGTATATAAGGGACATTTGGTTAAGCAAGTTGAAAGCCTGAACTGTCAAAAAATAAAAATGATTACATGCTATTGCTTGTCGAATGGCAAGGTTGCCCTCAAAGGTTAGCCTTTGTGCGTTATGATCCGTTAACATATTAAACTTCTCAGTATTTAAGGGTTACGTTCACCCCAAAAAATAAAAATAAAAAATCTGTCATTAATGAATCACCCTTGCGATCGTTGTGATCTTCAGAACACACAAATGAAGATTCTTTTTATGGATTCTATCTCTCCATTGACAGTCTACGCAACTACCACTCTAAGGATTCAAAAAGTTCATAAAAATATCGTAAAATTAATCCATGTGAATTTAGTGGTGAAGTCCAAACTTTCTGAAGAACACGATCGCTTATATGATGAACAGATTGAATTCAGACTTTTATTCACATATAAACATTCATCAACACACAGTTGTGGAAAACTGAAACTCAAACCTGTTCACTTGACATGCAAAACCAATAAGCTTCATTCTCATGTAACAGCATATTTGAGCTTCTGTTTGCTTATCAATGTGTATAAAATCCTTGAAACTAAAATTCTGCTCATCATTTAAAGTGTATTCGGGTCTCTTCATGAAAATATGGAACAAACTGCTCAATCCAGATATGATTTACTTTTTATGCAATAAAAGAACCATTAAATATGGTTCTTTTCTCATGATTGAGAAAAAGAAAGCAAGAGAAATGATCCTCTGTTCATTAAAACATGCTAGGCTTAAAGGAGATACCTTGTACAGACCACCCAGTTTAGATGGAAGTATTTAAAGCTGGCTAGCTGAGACGTGATACCATAGTCAGTAGTTGTAATATGCTCTACAATGAACTCCATTAAATGACTACATTTATATACACTCTTAGAAAGAAAAGGTTCTATATAGAACCTTAGAAAGGTCCTAAAGCGCTACGCATCTGGGAACTCCTAAAATGCAATGCATGACTGATCACAAAATTCAAGATATGGGGTTAAAAATGTAATTAATCAATATCACACGAAGAGTGACATTTCAGTTTTTATCTCCTCAAAAATTAGCATGATTAAAAATGGGATATTAAGTTATCAACAACAGTTTAATCAACAATAATCCTAATTACAACTGCAAAATGTTGCAGAATAATGTAATATATGAATGAATAATAGCCTATACAGTTGAGTAAAAACCCTATGCTACATATATAGAACCCTTTTTTCTAGAGTGTACATATAGAGCTACAATTTATCTGTTGAGTATAAATACACTATCTCTTGGCTACACCAAGCCAATGTTGATTCTTGTTTTATTACGAGCTCTGTCACCAGGTCTCTGTTTGCCAGCAAACTCTTCATCTGTTCTGGGTCTTTTTTAAACAGGAAATTCTCTGGAGGTTTGAACAGAGGAGCAAGCAAGACGATGACGATGTCTATGCGACACAGAAGCATTTTGTTTATACCTATGGATCCAACATGGCAGCAGACACAAAGTTACCTTTTGACTGCAGCCTCATGGCAGTTTCACACCGCAGACAAGCAGCACTTGAGCAGCTGACATATAAGCAAGCAGTTCTTTACAAAGACAACAATACATTTGTTTTTAGAAGTTGGTCATTCATAACATTAAAAGTCTTAAAAGTTTGTAATGGGAGAAGTATATACAACATTACCACACACAAATTAATACACACAAATTAACCACACACTATGGGTTTGATTTGGGTTGTGCTTTGCCTATGTAGCTGTCTGTATGTTACATAAACTAAAAGAGATGGTTATACTGTATGTAATATTTTCTGGCTAGTTTACTTCAGATTAAAAGAAAAACAAACACACAAATTAACCATATATATATATATATATATATATATATATATATATATATATATATATATATATATATATATATGGTATTTGTGTTAATTAGTATGCACATACGTTATATATATATATATATATATATATATACTCATATATATATATATATATATATATATATATATGGTTAATTTGTGTTTTTTGTTTGTTTTTATATATATATATATATATATATATATATATATACAACTTTCACCCAAACTGAATAATTAACTTTTTATGTAGAAATGCATATTTATTTTTCTCCATCAAAAGTGTGATTACACTTTAAATTGAAGTTTGAGCAAGTGCAGCAAAAACAGATTCCGTACGCCGAAACCCCCAAGCTTCGTTCCCGGTGAGAATGCACTCATTCAATTAACATGCACGCCCGGAGAAGAAAATATGCAGTGTGAAACGGCCGTTACAGTACATGCCATCATGTACACATAAATCTCTGACCCCATTAGTCTTCTTCCGCGTCTAATAGAGTGCCGAGCTAGTGGCGACGTCACATCTGTCGGACAACTCGGAAAGTTAGCGTCGCATGGGTTCCCATATTCCAAAGCTATGCATTTTCCCCATAGATTTTTGAAAAAAAAAAAATAATAAGATCTGTGTTTAACAAAGAGTTGTGACCCTTACATGTTTTGTCTATCAAGATAATTCTTTACAAGTTAATCCAAAATGTATACATTTTGAAGCCTATATAAAGTTTAAAAACACAAGCAGGTTGTAACTGTGTTTTATGTCATAGATCAAAACGTGAAAATATTTAGAGGCTTTGTTAATTATGTAGAGCGACAGAAATAGAGTGCCGAAGTTATGACGTCAGTTTGTGGGCCAAAACGCAGAACTGAGTTAGCATTTTTAGCACTCCCGGTTCCCTCGCCCTAAAGTCTTTGCTAAATTGCCTGAAATAAGGTCTGTGGTGAACAAAGCCTCTAAATATTTTCACGTTTTGATCTATGACATAGAACACACAGTTATATCCTGCTTGTTTGTTTTTAAACTTCATTGTGTCTGCTTGTGGTTTTTAAACTTTATATAGGCTTCAAAATGTATACATTTTGGAATAACTTGTAAAGATTATCTTGATAGACAAAACGTGTAAGGGTCACAACTCTTTGTTGAACACAGATCTTATTTTTTGTAAGAGGTATTACACAGTACCGACAGTTTTAAAAAGCAACAGATATTTGAAGACGCCTTCATATCGAGACAGTTTCGTGTCCTACAGGACATCTTCATGCAGGACATCTTCATCTTTTGTTGACCTGGACTGTCTCGGACCACAGCTGGTACGCGTCCCACCAAACTCTTTTTCCCAAGCTTGGCGTAGAATTGCCCCTCTGCCTCTGTGGCCCCTTTTCGTAGCCTCCTCTTACCTTTTCTTTAAACAATCCCCTCCCTCTCATCTCTTCTTTAAACAACCTTTCCCTCTCTCCAACAGGCTGCCCCACACACTCGCTAAATGAAGTTAGTCCAGCACCCCCCCCCCCCCATCCTCTTCTGCTCCCTACCAGACACACTCACAGAATTGTTTGTTAATAGTCCAATTAGATAATTGCCATCTTTCACTCCTTTTGCTCTCCGTTTCCCATAAAGGACTGAATGGCTTGGGGAGGGGGGGAGTTCAGCATGAAGAGGGCCTCTGGCCCTGCAAGGTGACAAGAAGGGTCCAAGCCTGTTCCATGCTCACAACCATTGGCTTGAATTGAATCATTGTAGCCTAATCAATGGTCTTATTGGATTACAGACCACTGCTGTTCCCCCAGATATTGTTGCTTTGACAATGAAAATAGGCGAGACTGAGTGGGTGGGTGTGTAGTGGTGTGGAAGGAGTGGGAGAGGGGAGGAGGAGGGGGCCGCTTTGGATTTTAGCGTTGGTATCTCGGACAGGTTGAGTTTTTTAGCGGTGTTTCAGCAGGTTTCTTTCAGGGGTAAGGGGGCTGAGTGATCCTAGCATTCGTTTGGGGTTTGTATTTGAGGTGCCGGATGACTCTGGGTGGTTGTTGCACGCCGTCCTCGGCTTGACAGAGTTCCCTTGTGTTCATCTCCTTTCTTTTGTGAATCCGTGTTCATTACCACTACAGATTCCAAGCGAAGTGGATTCCATTTTTTCGTATTTCAGGTCTCTCCGCCTCTCTCGTTCTTTCTCTCTCTCTCGTCGCTCTCTACCAATCTTTCCCTCTCTCTCTTTTTCGCTCTTTGCTTGTGTTAGCTCCGAGGGTGCAGTGTGTGGCTATCGGGCCGTTATCCGGGGGAGATTCACAGCCTGCGCGTAAAGTTAGCTCCGACCGAACTACAGCCCGAGAGCAGAGGAGACGGTCAGTGCCGGGGCATCGAAGGGAATGAAGTGGAACTTTTCTGGTGGTCCTTTGGCTCCGTGAATTGTGCGCGGTGGCGATTCGAGGCAAATCATCTCCCTTGATCCTGTGTGAACGAGGGCGGAGAGGGGGTCGGAGTGAGTGGACCCCTCTATCAGGACAATGTGTATTTCCCAAACAGTTTAGAGTATTCATGAGGTTACGCAAATGTGGAGGCAGCAAAATTACCGTAATCGATTGAAGCGGCGAGCATGCGTCCGTCCACAGCCCTGATTACCCGGAGATTAGCCTGATGTGAATGTTACAAGGAGAGGAGCTGTTAAATTGCTGTTGAATTTGGGTGAGAAGTCTATGATCATTGGGCAAGTGAGTTTGCACAGAGATAATAGGGCAGATCACTGGACTGGGCAAGTGCTGGTGGCACATTAGCTATCTGACTCCAACTCCAAGCTGCTGTTTTACAGAAACACCAAACCTATATTACCCAGAATAAGCAGTCTGTGTCAAAAACCCTTGCAGTTATTTCTTCCCAACAAGGAGAAAAAGGAGAAATCTTTGCGGAGGATAAGCGACTGATGGATGTCCGCTACAGCCAAGACTCGGAGTCGGAATGCTGCTGAAGAATGGACTAAAAGAGGGGAAAGAGGGAAAGGATTCTCAGGGGAACATTTCTAAAACATTCCTGAAGGACCAGCAGGAGTCCTTCTCTCATCCGGACCAGTGGAAAACTGCGAAAAGAGCCGGACGAGCTCAGGGGATCCTGACTACTGCCGAAGGATTCTCGTGCGAGGTAAGTTCGAAAACACTCTTTTGGAGCTTTCAGTAAATTCTGCACTCTGGAAAAAAAAAAAAAAAACAAGATAGTCGATTTAACTTTTAATTTGGCTTTTATTGTTAGTGTCGCTGGTTTTGTTTTTTCCATGAGTATAGATTTGAGCTTTCACAATTGTAAATCGACGTACGCTGAATTGAGAACAGGGAAAAATATGTTCTGTATTATAGAAAATAATTTTAATTGTTATTTTATATAGTGTGTCATAGCTTAATGATCCAACTTTTCAAATTGCAAATATTTGCAAATGCTATTTAGCATTTCAACTTTACCATTATAGACATAAACACTAAAATTAATAGATTCATTATCAAAGCTGGAAAATACTTTAGCTCTGGTATTATATGATTGACAAAGCTTTATTAGTTTAAAGTACATTTTCTGTGATTGAGAGGTTTAAGGATACATTTAGTTATTTTTGTACATAAGGGATAATTTTACTTTTTATGTACACAACTGATTATGTTGCTTATAATTTTTATATGGTCTTATGATCTCTGCTTTTTATATTTATGAGCTTCAACACTTTTTGTCCTTCATTGGAAAAATTACTTAAGGTATCGGAATGGAGATCTGAATGTCAGATTTATTTTCCTTTTTTCTTTTTCTTTCAGAAACAATGTAATTGATATTGTGGAACTTGCACAACAATTTATTTGTAAATTGAAAATGTTTCAGCTTTAATTTTCAGAAAAGCTATTATAATGTTTTCATATAATGGGTAAAAACTGTTTGTCGATTTGTGTCAAATTACTAACATAGTTGTGAAGCCCCTCCTGCTAACTGTCAGCTGATTGTAAAATTCTGGAGAGCAATCAGCTCCATTAATTTATTTAGGTTGTGAAGCTAAATTTAGGTCAGTTCTCAGAGGCCTGTTGAAATATGAGGAAATTAACCTCATGAAATTATTGTGTCATTTCTTCAGTCACAATTTAGCAGCCAATACAATAATTCAGTATCTGGATTTGAATAATTTTGTAGACCAGTGTGTGTGTGTGTGTGTTTTAATGATTTTGAAGTTGTCTCAAAACTTAACTTATTTTAAAAAGAATCTATTTATTGATAAGAAAAAATAATGCTGGTGCACATATCTTCTAACATTAATATCAAAAAAGAAAAAAGACTGTTGATTTTAAATATAAAAAAACAGCAAATCGTGTTTTGTGTGTTTTTAAATATTTATTATTTTTAAAATCACACATTTCTCTTCCTATTTTCATTTACTTTATTAATTGTATTACAAAAAGTTATTAGTCATCATCTTAGATAAAAATATTGAAATATTTATAGCTGAAATGTGAAAGACAGAAAAATCTAAAATTGTTACGCTGTTCTATTAGATAGATTTTTGTGTATTTGTGATTTATGCAACTTAATAGCTTTTTATTTTACACAACACTATTTTCATAAATAATTTGTTAGTATTTAAAAGCACAGACCATTTTTTTATTAATAAAATAATAAGTACTAGTCATTTATATGCCATGCCATATCTATAAAAACATGACGGTCTTTGGGGAAAAGGTTTTCTTGATTAAACGTCTGTTTTGCATCACTATCTTTATTAATTTCTCAAAAAAGTTACACTTTTAGCATGTTTTATTATATAATGATTTCTTGTATGAACAAATATTTCATTGATATTTTGGCAACACTTTACAATAAGATTTCATTCGTTAACATAATTAACTACATTAGTTAATATGATTTAACAATGAACAATACTTCCACAGCATTTATTGATTATAGATGTTTATTTCAACATTTAATACATTTTTTAAATCAAAAGTTTTATTTGTTAACCTTAGTTAATGCACTTTAAACTAACATGAACAAACAATGAACAACTCTATTTTATTTTCCAAGATTAACAAAGATTAATATGCTGTAAAAATATATTGCTCTCTGTTAGTTCATGTTACTAATGTTAACTAACAAATGAGACCTTATTGTAAAGTGTTATGTTATAGCAGGTATACTGTAATTTACTGAAAACATTTTCCCTTGACATTTAGATGCCAAAGGTTCGATTCGAGAGATTATTCTCCCCAAGGGTTTGCGATCTGAGACCGACCAAAGCGTACTAGGACCTCGTTCACAGCAGAACAGCTGTACAGACTGGAGATGGAGTTTCAGCGGTGCCAGTATGTTGTGGGACGAGAACGAACCGAACTTGCCCGACAACTTAACCTGTCTGAAACTCAGGTACACACTCAAATACACACATCGATACACAAAACAATCAGTTATAAAGACTCAAAAATAATCACAGATGTGTATCACACAAATTCAGCTCTCCCAAAATTATTTATCCTTGACACGTCTGACGCATTTGATGTGTAAAAATGCATTTTTTTACACTCTGTACCATCTTAAAAGACACACAGCTACCTGGGAACAATGTTCTTACTATATGATTTGATCTTTATTTTATTTGCATTTTGATCATCCTGTGGCACCTAAAACATCAATGGTCCGATCGCATCTTCCCGACATTTTTCTGGATAATTCCCTTTTGCAATAGTTTGATGGTTTGTTAGTGGCATGCAGGACCGCTTTACAAAAATAAGCCCAGAAATGCATTTGCAGCACATGCTTTGCGCCGGGGTCAGCAAGAGGTCACAAGCTTGAGATTACATGACTGAACTGTACATGCACTCTCTCTCTCTCTCTCCCTGCTTCTCTGGCGGCCTTCATTCATCCCTCTCTCTCTCTCTCTCTCTCTGCTTGTCTCCCTGGATAATCTGCAGTGCGGGGAAACTCTGACTTCAGTAGTAAGGCTAATTTTGGAGCCCACGTTTTTTATTTGTTTATTCATCAGTGAACACGTTCATTATACCACATGCTTGCATGACCAAGTCCTGCATTTATTAAGGAAAAATGTCAGGCTCACAAATCTTTTTTCTCAATCATTCAATCGTATGTTGTTACTATCGATTCGGGCCTCCCTAATTAAACTCCTTGAACACCTGCAAACCGCCAAAGCTGTCTCAATGTTCCTAATTCTGTTGGCCATTTGAACTGTGTCACATTCTATCACATCATCACCCCACTAACGACTTTAAAATTCTTCTGCTCTCCTGTGGGGCGAAATTACGACATTTGAAGCCCCGAGGCAGATCGGTGCTGCTAACACAGGGAGCACAATAGAGTTAGCTTCACTAATGCCCTCTCTAATGCCCCGTGATGCGGTGCAGTTCAAATCCATGCCTTGATTACATTAAAGCTTTCCGTGTCTCTTCTTGGCCGCCTGATGAGGACGGTGAAGTGCTTCCTTAATGACGGCATCATGAAATTAACATTGTGTTCAGAGACGCGAATGTTCTGTGGAAAGATCAAACAAGGAAAGTCCTTGTGAAAGTTTGCGTGAGAGTGTTCCAGCGATGCATTTTTTATTTCTCAAAGACAAAAACAAGAATGAGAGTAGAATTGCTGGTAATTCAAAAGATTAAACAAATACAAATGTATAGACAATGGGTTTAATCTGAAAACTGTCATTACAACACTAATGGAACTGTTAAGGTATGTACTTGCGTAACTAACAGCGAGCTGCATATTTGTTCTTTAATAATTTTGCACTAAACATTTAAATAATAGCATATGACTGCCATTGTGATGCCTTTAATGTGACGGTTAAATTCTGAGATGTTAGTCCTTCTTCATTGTTCTTATTTCTCTGAATCTATCGATCACTTTAAGTGCAGTGAATATGAAGCGGACCTCCTTTTCTCTATAGAAAATAAATATATATTATGACTTTGTTTTGCTATTGGAGCTTGAGCTAAACATGTATTGTCAGGAAATTGCAATTCCTCTTTCTTTGTAAACCTAAATGAAATGGATACAGTATAATTATGTGCTTCAAAAACATTATTGATCCATCCGTCCTTGCAAAAGGAGCTTGTGTTGTGCTGTTTTTCAAAAGAAAAGCACACATTTGTGTTCGTTAAATAAGTTGATATCAACACTTACTTTTACCTTTTTTTAATCTCAAAATAAGTTTCACTTACACTATTGATTTTTGAAAAATGAATCAGATTTACCATAGACATATATAATCTAATCACATTTTACCTTATTTAGTTTCTACAAATAGACTTCTATAAATCATAGTATGTAAAAAATCTAAATTGTTTTACTTTTTTAACTTTATATGGTAACACCATATAAACACCATTTATTAAACATTAGTTCATGCATTAACTAACATGAACTAACCATTTGTTACTGTATTTGTTATTCTTTGTTAACGCTAATTAATACAAATCTAGCTGTTCATTGTTGTTCATGTTAGTTCACAGTGCATTAACTAATGTTTTAATAAAGCATTAGTAAATGTTAAAATTAACATTACCAAATATTAACAAATACTGAAGAAGTATTGTTCATTCTTTGTTAATGTTAACTAATGTAGTAACTAATGAACCAATTCTAAGTAGCACTAGCATTAGTATTATGCAAGATCACACAATTTCCCTCATGATTTTGTTTGTTGTGTTGTATTTTAAGCGTTTTTCTCTCGTTCCGTCTTTCGGCAGGTGAAGGTTTGGTTCCAGAATCGGCGCACTAAGCAGAAGAAGGATCAGGGGAAGGATTCAGAGCTGCGTTCCGTGGTCTCTGAGACAGCCGCCACGTGCAGCGTCCTCCGTCTCCTGGAGCAGGGCCGGCTCCTCACCCCCTGGCCTGCCGGGGTTGCTGCCCCACTGCGGGAGCTCGTCACTAAGCTCAGCCCTGCGTGGGCCGTCTCTGGGCATCACCGCTAATGGAGGCTCCTCCAGCAGCAGTAGCAGCAGTGCGGCTGAGCTCAGGCACAGCCGGGGGGAGCCCGCGCTACCGGCGGTGAGCCAGTTCGGGGACAGTCACGGGGCTGCAGGGATCTCCGCCTGCCCACGGGCTGTTTAGCTTTCCTATGCCCTCTCTACTTGGGTCGGTCGCCTCACGCATCTCCTCCACCCCGCTCGGCATGGCCGGATCCCTCGCAGGGAACTTGCAGGAACTTTCTGCCCGCTACCTGAGCTCCTCCGCCTTTGAGCCCTACTCGCGGACCAATGGCAAAGAAGTGCTGGACAAGAAAGTTTTGGAATGATCACTAGGGGTTTCTTTTTGTCTTTGTTGTTGTTGTTGTTTTGAAATTAGTTTGAGCTCTGATTATCTCTCTTCTTTTTTTTTATTAACTTTCGCCTCTTTTGTCACATCAGTGCTGTTGTGTTTTCAATCTTGTGTTTTTTCCCTCATGTCATCAACCTGCACACTTGATTCCACTCAGAACTGTAAAAAGGTGGACTCATACTTTTCAAAAACGAGGATTTTCAGAGCTTTTTGCACTAAATCAAAGTTTCTCCAAATTTGACACAAACGAGAGCTTGAGGAAGGAATGTAGCAAAATATTATGGAGGGGAAGAGAGATAATGCTTTCTGAGGCAATATTTTCGGGGCACTTTTTTCCCGTACAGCTTTTTTGGAGCTGGACAGTTGTGTTCAGATTAAAAACTAATCTGAAAACTGCTGGGTATTAAATCAGTAGGACAGAACATAGACCCCCTGATAAAAACTGAACTCAAAACTGCTCATGGTTTCAGTTTGAAGAGCGATCTAAATGAGATTTTTACATAGTTGGTTTTGCCAAGCCTCAAATAATGAAATATATATTATATCGGAATTCATTTCGAAAAGTTAGCACACAATACAGTCAGACTGTGGCTTTATATACGAAAATATTGCCAGTTTGCTCTACCAAGCTATTAGATCAGATGTCTATACCATTTTGTATTCGTTTGGTTGAAGATGTTCTGACTAAATTGAAGGAAACTGCTGTCCGACCGTTAAATAGTCCCATAGTCCTGTGTTGTTCTCTAAATGGTTTCTGTGAGGGTGCTCCCAAAACGAGTTTTGAAGGCAGTCCCAGTTTGTGAGTTTGTTTGTCTTAAATATGCAGTTTTTCTCCTCTGTGTGTGTGTGTGTGTGTGCTGGTACTAAAGTTGTAGTCCTGGTTTCCATGTGTAGGTGCTTGTTTAATTGAAAACCTTACGAGAAATTTTGAAATGTCAAAGCTCCTGAGTGTCGACAAGAACCTCGCATTATTGGACTAGTCGATTTGCCGTGAGCAGCAAACCCTGCTACCAATGCGGCAAAGTTTTCCTGAAGAATTCTACGCCCTTTCTATTATCAGACACGAAACGAGGCAGATCTCTGATGGACGAACAGGGTACGATTACTGTAGTATAAACGCAAGAAGATTGAATAACTAAAATTGTTATTTTATTGTAAATTATTCACGTCTGTAATAAATAGATCATTAGTATATCTGTAAATAATGAAAGAATGAATGTATTGGGGAGAGGGGGTCTGACTGAACAGCCAATCAAAGACTCGGGTGGTGTTGTTGTTAAATATGTTCAAGTTTGTGAATCGTGGTATGAGTGTGGATATATTATATATAACTAAAAAGTCAAAACAAATCTGTTCAGTCTTTCATTGCATCTTTCTAGCTGTGTACATTTTAAATGATGTGACGGTTTCTTCATGTGGCGTTCCCAGCATCAGTGCAAATCGTCCAAGGTCACTTAACACTGCCAGTTCTGTCACAGCGCTGGCTGACATTGTGTGCTGTGGGGATGTTTAAAGAAGAAGAAGAAGTTGTTTTATTTATATTGCACCTTTCCAAAGCTCGAGGTCGCTCTACAATACACTAAGACACCCGCATAAGTATTACAGTCACATAGGATACAAATAATCACATTATTCAAAATGGATGTTAAATAGATATGTTTTTAACTGCGTCTGAGGTATTATGTGTAAGAGGTAGCGAATTCCATAATTGAGGAGGGATGGACAGTAAACCGAGCTCAGCTGATTTCCTGATTCATTAGTTTGAGAGACATACAGGAGTTCAGCCTTGAATGAATGAATGTGTCTGAACATCCTGGAATTGCTCTTGATATATTCTATTTCATTTGGACTGAAACATCTCCCAGAGTTACTCCTTGAAGACATAGAAACAATTGTAGCAAACACAATAGGAGGAGGTTTATGAGAAATCTACTGGTCTAACTGTGATAAGGAAATAATCAAAGTGTTTGCATTTTTTTACAACACAGTTACGACTTTTAAATGATGAGTGAGGCAGTGATTTTAAATGAGAAAAGTGAAATGAGGTGAATTTAATAATTTATTGAGGTGTGGGATGGAAGGTAGACCAGACACCTCTGTTTTTCAAAGAAGAAAAAATACAAATCTGTCCTTGTAATTGCATGAACATTATGGTGTTGTTGCATGGTTATTTCATAAAAGAGACAGACTATAGAAAAGATGTTAGCATACACAGGGTAGGGAGAGGGAATTTTTTATTTGTACAATTATTTTATAAATGTAAGCTTGAGCAAAGTCTGAAGGTTGCAGAATGGCAATGACTAGCCAAATGAAAGCAGAACTTCTCAGTGCAGATGAAGTTTTGCAACACTGAGTTCCTCAAGGGCAAAAAAACCCACAATAAATCTGCATTTGATGCCATTCAAACTGGAAATCTTTCCTTTAAATAATGAAAGGTTAATATTTATTCATAAAAACTTTAATTTATATGATTTTTTGTATTTTTAAATTTGTATTAATTTGAAAATAAATAAGTTTGACATTTCTTTGATTACATGCCAGTTTTAGCTTTGGGGTTTGAGCTATCACATGTTTGTGTGCGTGTTTATATGTGTGCACTGATTGGAGGCTTCTAACTAAAGGCCTTTGTCACTTTGCTACTCAGAGTGTTTTGCAGTCTTTGCCCTTCTGAGTCTTGGGAATCTTCCTCAAAAAAACACAACGGTCTTGGCCTCCTCTCCCCTCGCTCTATTTCTCCTCCCTCACAGCCCAATTAGGCTGAAGGTCGAGCTGCATTGTGGTTGGGGGTGAGGGAACGGGTGGAGACGATGGGGAGAGTGTGAAAGAGGGAAGGGGGGGATTGTGTGAGACCACCAACACGTTCCCCGCGTCACATGACCAGCCCTTAAACACCGGCCTACAGTGGGAGGAAAGGCTGCATCCTGTGGGTGTTTTGTGCTCTTTGTGCATCCCTCACTTCCTCTTTTATTTGTGCTTACATATGGTGATCAGAGCGTAAACGCACGCTGTGAAAGAACCTTGTACAAGAGTAGAGTGGACTCGTGACCCCGATGGTCCTGGAGAGCGTTAAATCCTGTCATGGCTTTCCCGGCCTTTCCCTGAAGTGTCATACATGCTGACAGGCTTTTGCAACTAAATGATCCAATAAACCAATCAGGGGATTTTGAAAAGCTGAGCAGCAACGCGCTGGTACCTTTGGCACATAGACTTGCCTGGGCCCTTAGAGTTCAATACGCCTTATGCTGACTAAGAATTAGTTTAGAAAATCCAGAAGAAAACACTTTCAGATATCTTCTGAGGATGAATCACATTCGGAAGCATCATCAGAGGAAAATAATATTTAAATATTGTTGGTTTAACTTGAAAAATTAGGTAACCTGGTTGCCTTCAAATTTTAAGTTCATTGAAATAGAAAAATTGAGTTAATACAATGAAAGAGTTTGATTTAATCACCAAAAACTCAAAATATTGTGTTATCTGAACTACATCAATTATTTAAGTTGATTTGACAAAAGAAAAAATGTTGTGATTACAAATCATGAAAATATTTTTAAGAGTTTTGAGCTTTGAAACTGATTTTACAAAATAAGACTTTCCTTGAATTGGATTTCATGAAAATTTGAAATTAACCCTATAGTTTTTAATGCAAATGTCTGGTCTTGTTTTGAAATGAAAATAATAATAATAATACGATCATCAACACACTCGGCCTCTTCCAATTTCCTGACATCGAGTCTTTTTTCCCCAACCTACCACTTTTCACGATTCAATTAAACACAATTGAAATAAAATGTTAACAATCAAATCAAGTTCCATCCTCTAAGCATCCTTCTCGCTTCACATTTTATAAATAAAATGGGTTGTGAATGTAGTTTTGTGTTAATTTGAAGCAATCTAATCTTTTACTGATTAACTGCAGATGCATATGGCGGTTTATGACAGAAACCTGCTGACTAGGTGGCTGACTATATCACTAAGCCTATTAGTACATATCTGACACAGCAGACGTCTGGAAACCATAATAATCAGCGATGCCAGTGATGGCCCCTGCTGTGGTGAGATTAAATACAGATGTTGTCATCAAATCTCACAGGTTTCAAACAACAATTATGCAGGTGGTATAAACACCATTAATCGCCACATTAGAAGCAACAAGTATCTCATTGAGGCGTTGGAGAGCCAAAATCGGTTTGGTTGGCCCGTGTGAGTGGCACTACACCAAAATAGCCCATTTCATAATGTTTTCACATTGTTGTGTAATATTTAATGCAATTAAAAATCACTTGTTTTTTAACAATAGCACAATTGTCTACTAGCACAGGATTTGTTTCCCACAGCGTTTTGATTCAATTTGCGTTTGCATGGTGCAAGGTCGCTTCATAACAATAATAAATACATCAACAATCCAACCTCCCTCCACCTGAACCAAACCGCACCACAAAGCCTTGATGGTTTTTTTTTTGTGGACGGATTGTGAAACAGATGTATTTTAAGCGAGGGCACGGCTCCAGTGGGTGGGTACACTTCAGGGGCATTAATTTGCTATTTTTTGCATTCTGTCTGAAACATTTGGATTGACTCTCAAGAGACTTCACAAACGGCAGCATCACCACCACAACACCCACCCACTCCAAACTCTAGTGCTTTTCCCTGCCAGCATGTTTCACACTGTAGAGTGTGTGTGTGTGTGTGTGTGTGTGTAAACTCATATCCAAACAGTATGGGTGTATGTGTTAGGGCAGAAGTTCAAATCTTCAAATTTCAAACATTAGATTTGAGTTTTGGACCTATTGTACTTGCTGCATG
This sequence comes from Hybognathus amarus, assembly GCA_030378365.1. NCBI lineage: Eukaryota > Metazoa > Chordata > Actinopteri > Cypriniformes > Leuciscidae > Hybognathus > Hybognathus amarus. The sequence continues at coordinate 182,788 of JAQIUQ010002298.1, read as the reverse complement.
TAAGAGAGATGAATTCAGTGGGAGAATGAAAATCAGATAAGTGTCTGAAGAGTGTGTTCAAACATCTAGTGTAGCTGTCAGTAAGGAGGAGTGATACGGTAATAATAGTTGAGTGGAATGTTACACATGCAGATCCAAATGGATTTCACAAAAGTAAAACTTTCCTTGAATTGACCCAACAAAAAGGGAAAAAATTAAAATGGACCCTGTTTTTAGTTTTCAATGCACATTTTTTGGTCTTATTTTGAATGACAGAAAAAAGTTTAATCAACACACACAAGCACGTTGTGTTTTTAAAAGGGACTTTCCATAGAGATGATTTTCATACTGCACAAACAGTTTGATCCCCTAACCCTAAACCTACCCATTACAGACTTGTGTTTTTATTTTATTTTATTTTATTTTTTTGCATTTTTACATTTTCAAAAAAACATAATTTAATCTGAATTTTAAGTTGTTTCCTCATGGGGGCCAGAAATAAGAAAAAATCGCCATTGGCCGGATATTGCCATCTTTATGGAGGCATTTTGTCCTCCTAATGTAGGGTTTACCACACACACACACACACACATTCAAAACTTGCTTCGCCTGAAACAAATTTCCAAATGGATGACCATATTTTTCCCACAGTCAATTCACAAAATATCAAAAATGAACAATAAAATCACATTTCTTTCATCTGAACATCCTATTTTGCTCAAAAATACATCACAATTAATAAGTAAAATGAGTAAAAAAAATGTTTTGTGTTGATTATAAACAATGATCATTAAAACCCATTCAAATCATTTACTCACCAAATGTTTTTCTAAGAATTATTCTAAATATCTTCATTGTAAAAATGTATTTTTTGGTGAAGTAAATACCAGTGAAAAAAAATACAAAAAACAATGTAATTTACTTAGTTCAGGCAAGAATTTAAAAAAAAACTAAGTAAATTCCATATCAGTACTTAATTCAAGTGAGTAGAAATAATTATATATTTAAGTACTGACTGATAGCAATTAACAACATGTACTTACTATACACTCTAAAAAATGCTGGGTTATTTTAACCCAACTTTGGGTCAAACATGGACAAACCCAGCCGTTGAGTTTAACCCAACATTTGAGCTTGTCCATATTTGACCCAAAATTGGGTTAAAACAACCCAGCATTTTTTATAGTGTGGATCTTGTAAGGAACACTAAATTGAGTCCAACCTTTAGTTTAAACTAATAATTGTTTGTTTTACTCATGGTTTAGCAGTTTCCCCCAGTTAATTCCCGCCACTCGGTCTGGCTGAGGTAAAAGTGTTACGAGTGGGAAAGTGTGCTAGAAAAAAGCTGGGTTGTTTTAACCCAACTTTGGGTCAAATATGGACAAACCAAAGGCTGGGTTAAAAATGTAATTCAAAAATTCACCCAATGGCTGTTTGTCCATATCTGACCCAAAGTTGGGTTAAAACAACCCAGCAATTTTTAGAGTGTAGGTTTAGGGTAGGATCAGGATTTGGTTGAGAGTTAGTTGACTGTAATTCACTGTTACATGTTACATATGGACACTAAAATAAAGTGCATGTTATTAAACTTTCTAACCAGATTTCCGGATTACAAAAGCATTGACCATAACTCTCACATACACTCTAAACAATGCTGGGTTGTTTCAACCCAAATTTGGGTAAAATATGGAACAAACCCAAATGTTGGGTTAAAAATGTAATTTTATATTTTTAACCCAACATTTGGGTTTGTCCATATTTGACCCAAATTTGGGTTGAAACAACCCAGCATTTTTTAGAGTGTAATATGCAATGGCAAAGCTGCAAAAATGTAGAGGGCTCTTAAAACCTTTATGGAGCTGGGTAGTTTTTTATTTTCCTGCCATATAAAAAAGTCACCTGATTAAGGTCTTTAGGTGCTTTTAGGTGTTATTCTGTCTTAAGCACTTTCAAGTAGTTTAAAACTGTGAAGTCTAAATGGAAAGACAGTGATAGAGTGATAGAAGCATTGGCAGCTGGATTTATATGTCCCTGAAAGTGACACTCGAGAAAAAGTCCATTCTTTGTGACTTATCCTTTTAAATATACATAAGATTCTTAAAAGAAAATCCCCCATTCTGAGAAACTTGTAACCTTGATAAACTGCTCCAGGTATGCTTTTATATAGTTAAATTGATTCCAGGCATGAGTGAGGTTTCAATATAGAAAGAACTGTAACTAGACAATGTGATCCAATGTGCTCAGAATAAAAGAGCTGGTTGAAAAAGCATAAAGCTTTAAGGACGTCTCAAAATATTTGATTCATAAGGCTTTGTATTTTTGTACATCAGTCAAATAGTTTTAACGTGTTGTTGTGTAAGCATGCATTTAAAATAAAATATTCTTTTAAACTAGTTGTTATGGTTACCTTTTTTTTCCTAATTGGATTTCATATTATCATGACTAGATGACCATTGGTTTAGCCAGAAATATTTTTAAGTGCTTCTAAAAAACTGATACAGCTTTTGATGAACAAGTATGACAAAAGCCTCATAATGGCATCCCTTACAATGGCATGACAAAAAATCCCTTTTTTTCCACCAAGGCCGTGCACCTGTGAGTCACACTATGAGAGGCAGATATTTTATGAATAATCGGTGTAATTCTGTATTAGTGCATTCTCCACAAACTAATATGAACGTTCACTTTTTAATTTGTTTTCTCCATAAACCTAATCAACCAGCTCTGAGATTAATCAAATTACACATTTTGATTCAAAGCGAAGTTTAGGGAAGAACTATTTGCTTCATGGAGCACTGCGGTTGGCAAATTATGATGTAATCGAATCAAAATGCTAAAATATATGTTAAATATGTCAAATATAAAAATACTGATTTGCAGTCACTGATTCATATAAAAACAATAGATTTATAGTTGATTATGTCATTCACAGTGCTTCTTATGAGTGGGTTGTTCTAGCTGAGCTCTTTTGCTGCCATTTGCATTTCTATGGTAACAGTGTTCTATTGGTGGGGCTTTTTTAAGATTATGGGTAATGTAATTCGTCACAAAAAAATGTAACAATTTATTATTTACATATTGTTTAGAAATCTCAGATCTCATCATTTGTTTTGATTATAGGATATAATGGCACTTTTACTTCTGGAATGCTGTTGCAATTGATTGTGTCAGATAGATTTATTGGAGTAAATAAGAAACCTTGCTGACTATAGCAATGAAGAAGTTGCAAGTGTTTTCTCTAACAAGATATCACATATTGTGTGTGTTCCTTATACAATGTATAGATGTATTTTTAATCAAAAACGATATTTGTGCAAAGACTATACAATTATAAGCCTGGGAAACACAACATGTAAATAGTTGGTAATGTCAATGAAGTTCAGAATACTATCAAATTTACTATAAAAAAAACTAAGAAGCTTTGCTCGTCTACTTTTCAATGTTCAAGCCTTAATTAACAATGTGCTGCAATTTCATATGAAAGGCCTTCACCTCAGTAAAATAAGGTGCTTCGTGATTCATTCATTCTCAAATCAATTAGTGGCTATAAAAATGATTCACCCCTATAAGTTTTAACATTTTACAACATTGATCCACAAGATTTAATTAGACTTTTCTGACATTGATCAACAGAACAATTTTCATTAATGACAAAAGGGATTTCTCCTTTTACACATTGGTCAAAATGTAAGCTATTACAGATTAATTTGCCTACATAGTCATCCCCTTTTAATTTAGTATTTAAATGCACTTTTGTCAGCAATTACAGCCTTGAATCTGTGTGGTTTAAATATTTATGTGATTTCTTAAACTAAATAACCACACCAGCAATGACTGAGGGGGTGAATACCTATGAAATAAATTATTTGTAATTATCTTAGATAATTATGTAGAGATCTATTTTTCTTTTCACTTTGGCATTAGTCGCTGTTTCCATCAGTGGAAGTCAAATTATGTCCATTAGCCTATATGATTAAAATGCTGTAAACAACAAAATAGGAAAAGGGCCAAGGGGGTGAATCTATTATCAAATAATTGTTTTTAATTTTATATTTTTTACTTTAAAATCTAAAACCCTTACATCTCTTAAAATGTTAAGCTAGGCCTTCGCTTGTTAAGTTATGTTTACTATGTTAGTCAGATAATGGCCTAGTGAGTCTATCATTATTGTTCTCACAACAACATAAAAAAATAACAACGGGGCTTCGTGTAAAAAGGCTGTGTTAAAAATGTAAATAAATCATGCAGCAACACCAAAGTGTAATTTGTAGAAATTTTTCATTCATCGGCACTGACTGACTGTACCTTGGCTCTTGCTGACTCATGCACGCGCTCGTAAAGCGCACGTCTTTTACGTGAGCATGCACGAGTGCTACTTCCTGATCACGCTGTCATATGACTCCGTCTGTTCATCCGCTCTCCGCGTAGATCTGTTTACACATAGACAGTTTAGTTTAATTAAGAAAAATAACAACAATGTCTACATTAGTAGCTAATCGACCCGTGGATCTGAACGGCCCTGAAGCAGCGGCTCGCCAGCACGCGCAAGCCGTTGTCAGAAACTACATCTCCCAGCCCAGACTGAGTGAGTGACATTTACATTTCATTCATACAGCTAACCGCGGCAACACATCTGGCGTTTCTCTCTCTCGTCTAGTTCTCTGCACTGCTTTTTAATCTGACTTGGGTTCGAGCAGAGATTAAACACCGCCAGGACGGAGCTGATATATCGCTAGTGTTGTCAAATGATAGATTTGAGTCAATAGAGCACCGCTATCGTGCTAAAAGTAGCTCGAGCTGTTCATATGTCATCGCTCATCACTTTTAATTATTTTTGTTCTACTAATTTGAAAGGCCATTGTGTAAATAAACAAATGACATGTGTTATGTTAGCTCATTTTTTGTAAGAAAGTGGATAACCTTTGGTGTCTTTGAAGGTCTAAGCGTAAACATGCTAGCTAACCAAGCAGGGCTAAATATTGATATTTATTGGCAGAACGGTTTGTCTTATTTGAAATCTTCCTCCAAAACTACAATAAATCGTACTTTTATGTCTTAGATTGCTTAGGGGTCGTATTTATCAGTGCTAGATGTAACGTTAAGTGTTTTAAGGCTCCATCTATGAGTGGCTTATTAAGCTTTATTAGATTAATACTGATAGTATGACTAAATGTATGTAAATATGCAGGGTAGGTCTGTATTTAGTGATGGGAACGGACGTTTTTATGAATTTGTTTTCGATTTTCACGCAGTATGTAATGCAATAGAGAGACAGATGGAGGGATGATCCCTCTCATGTGACAAGATCACGTGACACCCAGCTGAGCTGGTGAATAAAGAGCAATGAGGAACCTTCAGCTCCACTCAAATCATGTGACTTGGTTTGTAACAGAAAAAGTTGCTCATGGTTTTTTATTTTAAATATTGGAAAAAGTGGATTGTAACATAATCTTTTAATTCAAATGCTGCAGTGAGAGCGAAATATTCTGGAAAATTCCATATTTTGTCAGGTCGCAGAATAGTGTTTTTCATAATGATTCTGTTTGCAAGTTAATTAATTTTATACATCAGAAAGTGTTGTTTGTTTGACTGACTCTTAATTTTACAGTGGTATGTGTGATACTGTTACAGATCCATCTTTGAATCTGCTGATGGTTTTATTCTATTAAGAAGTGCTTTTCATTCGTTTCCATCATGTCTATTTATATTTAATTTTTAACATTCAGTCTAACTCTTGTCATTTCCATTTCTTGTCAAGGGTTTTGTTGTCAAGTAGTTTGCCTAGTCAGCCGCCGCCTGACAGCACATCGCAAATCGTTTAAAACCCTATGAAACAGTTTCTTTCCCGTGTTGACATATTTCATATTAAGTTTGAATGTGACATTAAAAGGTTCACCTGTTTTCCTATTTGGTGGTAGGTGGTTTTAGCACCGACTGGTTTAGCATTCTCATTCTTGAGTGTTTGATTGGGCACTTTGTCCAATGGATGAGTCATCAACATTTTAGTGTGACCTCTCAGACTGTAAATTTGAAATCTTAATATATGCTAAAAGTGTATTTTGTCAATGTTTAGACGTTCACTGGATAGATACAGATTGCTGATCTGAATTATAATTTTAATTGTAGTGCAGTGCAAAATGTAATTTTGTTTGGTCAGTTTTGAACCTAGCATTTGCAGTGATATGAAAAAAAAACAAAAAAAAAAACAGTGAGATGCAATAGATGGTCAAATAGAGGAAGTAGCCCACTGCTGATGAATATATTTTTGTATTCCAGTTGCAAAATTGTGAATTTTCCAGCCCTGTCTTTGTCCTTCACAAAATTTGGCCTTGCTTAGATTTTTTAAACATGTTTTTGAAAGAAGTCTCTTATGCTCTCTAAGGCTGCATTTAATTGATCAAAAATACAGCCAAACAGTATGGAATATTATTACAAAATGTATAATTACTCCTTTCTATTTGAATATATGTTAAAATGTAATTTATTCCTGTGATGGCACAGCTCTGAATTTTCAGCATCATTACTCCAGTCTTCAGTATCACATGATCCTTCAGAAATCATTCTAATATGCTGATTTGCTGCTCAAGAAACATTTCTTAATATTATAAATGGTTGTCCTGCTTCATATTTTTGTTTTTTAAATTCATAAATAGCTTTTAAAAAATAGCCATTGAGATTTTCCTCGTGTTCTCGTGATTTAGTCCTGCTTAAAATCGCAGAGGAAGTGTATAGTTCTATATGGGGAAGTAGACATGAGCCAAACATTCAGGCTGAGAAGATCTGAACACTGAAGGTTTTTTCCTATTCTATCTCTTGTATATGTAGATTCGTCGTTGTTGTTTTTTTCTCTCTTATAAATAATACCCTGCATTTTGTTCTCTCAATTTTTCTCAAAACCTCGAAATATCCCGCATTCAACCTGCTGAAACATCAGATGACTCCGCACAGTCATAATGCGTTACCGGCATCTCTTCAATAACATAATTTGACTCTTGTGTATGATGTTTCAGCAGTTGAGTAGTTAATTTTGTTTACCCCTTTAATGGAGAACCTTGCAAAAATTACCGGTCGTATGGCATCTTTCTCTCATTTTTTCCCCTTCATGTGTATTATTGATGTTATTCAGTGTAAATCTTCATTAATTTAGACCTCGGAAAACACACTGTCTCACAGGGGCGCACAGGTAGCGTGTTTTATTTTTTTCTAAAAGTGTCAAAGGAAAGCTCGGGCTGAAAGCCTCTTAGCAAACCAGGAAGAAAATAAATGACTTAATGGAAGAATTGAAGCCTTCCCTTCTGAAAGGCAAAGAAGCTGCATGTGTAAAGACCCCCGATCTGATCCGCCCCCAGCACACTGTTAAAAACAGCCTCTCTAATGTAGGCATGCCAGATAGCAGCACCATTTTGTGCCTCATCAGTGGCAGAGTGCATGCTGATAGTGGGCTGTGATTGAAGGCAATGAAGACTGATGGGAAGGCAAACACATAGATCTGTACATGAGTCCTTGCAACGCCTGATATGCCGTCACAGTCAAGAGGCCGTGGCCGTCAGCCCAGGCCTGATTGGTCCTGCTTTGTCCTTAGAAATTACTGAAAAACACAGTAAAAAGACCTTCAAGTTTAAAACTTTTAAATCTCAAATTAAAAAAAAAAAAAAAAAATAGAAACCAAAATTGAGGCCATTGAAAGGGAGAAGCAGCCGGAAAGTATTTTGCCATTTTGTTACCAAATGTTTGGTATGTAGAGAATTTGAATTTTTTTTTTTTTGTCTCTCCAGCACTTTCGTCGGCTAGTGCATTTAAATACTTTATTAGCATTCTTATGCCCAGTCAAATTTCTAAGATGCCTGAAGAAACAAACAAACAAAGTAAACGTACAGTGCATTCATCTTTTCTGTGGAAGTAAAGGCCTTTTTTGTCTTAATCACGTCATTTGCAACAAAAGCAATTAACCCAGACTGTCTGTTCGCTTTGTTTTAATACTGAATAGACGTTTAAATGTGCTGAAAAGACATTCAGCACGGTAATGGTATTTCTGTGAAGAAACAATTACCCGTAATGACATGGTTATAAACAAATCTTTCAGATGTCACAGCCCTCCTTTATTTTATCCACTGTTTCCTGTTGCTAATCCTTTTGTCCGCCTGTAATTAATCAATTGTCGTGACAGTGAAAAAGAAAGCCCGCGGTGGGCGTTCGACTTCATCTTGCCATCAAAGAAAAGTAAATGAAAGACAAGTATAGAACAGTCAACTTTCAAAAATAGTATCCAAGTATATAAAATTATGGACTACTTAAATTAAATGAAAAAAAAAATCCTTTTATTCCGTTACGCACGTCACATATGACACATTATTTTTCTTTACAGAACTTTGGTTCTATTTTAAATGCATATGAATATTATTTTGTTCTTCTTGTGTGTTTCTATGAAGAATGTTATGTATACTAAGTATTTATGTTGTTTATGTGTATGAAATATATAATTTATTTTAATGTATAATTATATTTTAATTCATATTATTTCTTAAGATTTTGGGGATAATTATTTATATGAAATATTTACATAAAAATGGCTAGAGATGCAGAAAGTCTTCTAATTGTCTTATGCATTTTTAAATATGCATTTTACATAACTATTGCACAGTATACTGTACATGTTCATAAAATAATAGCCATTCATTAACCCATGAACTTTTGCTTACAGTTTTTATGTATCTTTGTTATAAAATATGGAGATTCTGAGATTATAAAAAGTTTCTTTATTTTAAAATACATAAGAAAACATCAAAGTAACTTGAGTACGGCATTCATATTGACTCTAATATGATATATGACAAACAAGTGTAAACTTGGCTTGTCATCAGGGGGCCCGCTATGGACTTTTGTTATAGATCTGTTGCTAGGCAGCGTATGAGTGAAAAAAACCGCCTATCCCTGCAAATCACTCTCAAACTGTTGCAGTAGCATTACGGTTGTTTCAATCTATTGTAACTGCACCACTTTGCAACCTCTCCTCGAGAGGCAGTGGGGTTAACCAGCTGTCTCAGTTTAGCTGTCACTCCTTCAGTCTGCATCCTGCCAGGAAACACACACAGATTACAGCTCTTCCTACCGTTACCCCCCTCATACGCGAACACGCAGTCCTCTGATTACACACGACCCAATCAGTGCATGTGTGTGTGGGGAGTCCTCCGTTACAGCCTCTGCTTCTACCTGTGGGGTTAAAAGCATTCCTGTTTGATGGGGGTGTCATCACTGTGGAGGTCTTTGTTAGGACAGATGAACAGCCACGACTGTGTGTGTGCCTGTCTTTATCAGACTGTCTGTGTGTTCCATGCAGGTCTTGCTTTTGTTTATTTTTTTTTTGTAGGGGACTTTTTTGTTTGGCAGTTTTTGATAGCATGTCAAGTTAATTCTTTTTCTCGCCGCATTTAATCCTGATGTCACCGTCGCATTATTCCAAACATTGTAACTTCAGATGGACTCTTTGCATCTCTTCAATGGCGCTTAAAGAGGGCATTACATTATTTTTTTGGTAGCACTTTGCAATAAGGTTTCATTTGTTAGCATTAGTTAACTACATTAATGTTAATCTCAACATTTTTTAATATGTGTTTTATCTGTTAACATTATGAACCAGAACTAACAATTGTAATTAATCTTAACAAAGATTAGTAAGTAGATTAGTTTTGCTAATTTAGTTAATGCCCTAACCTTAATTTACGGAACCTTATAGTAAAGTCTTACCATTATTTTGAACTGAATGTTCAAATTTTGATTTATTTTGCATTTTATATTATAAATTTATTTTATAATTTAACGTTTCAATTTCAATACTTACTATAATTTTATATAGGGCTGTCAAACGATTAATCACAATTAATCGCATCCAAAATAAAAGTTTGTGTTTACTTAATATATGTGGGTGGACTGTGTATAATTATTTTGTGTGTGTATATATATATATATATATATATATATATATATATATATATATATATATATATATATATATATATATACATATGTATATGTAACACACACATGCATGTATATTTAAGAAAAAAATATTATTTATATATAAAATATTTTAATAATATAATTTAAATTATATATAAATCTAGATACAGTACAGTATATACATGAAAATATTTCTTAAATATATACAAGCATGTGTGTGTTTATATATTTAAAATAGTTATACACAATGCATCCACATATATTATGTAAACACAAACTTTTATTTTGGATGCTGATTAATCGTTTGACAGACCTAATTTTATAATTTTTTTAGGTTTTTTTTTTTTTTTTTTTCAGTAACATTTCAGTTCACAATAACATAAAATGTTCCGCCTGGGAAAGTTCATATTTAATTACTTGGCACTTATGGGTTATTCAAAAAGGCTATAATCATGTGTTTGTGCATTAAATCCTTAAATCATGAAGGCCCTCCAAACAATATCCTTAGTTTGTCATTAATATTTTATACATTGGAAATGATCATCCTTCATTTTTTTGATTTTGCTCAATTTATTTTGATACGTGGTCTAAATCCAAAAACTGCCCTTTTGAGTGTGTTGCACATTGTGCTGTCAGTGCCATAATTGGATTCCCTCTGTTATAGCATTGAAGTCCTAGAGAATACCATCAAGGTCCCCTGTGAGCTCTGATTCACTGTCTTTCATATGTCTATCTATTGGTCATCCAACGTTTCTCTTTCTTTTTCTTCAAGAAACATTTTATTGTTCCCACAGTTTTTACATTTGTTCAGCGTGTTTCTGAATAGGCATTACATTGAGTTTAGAATCCACCGCTATTATATGTCTTTACAGGACTACTGCAGCCGCAATTATTGTCGCAATTATTATTTATTTTCACAGAAATGTGCTAATGTGTGTTTAATCAAAAGCACAGTACGATCGTTTTGTGCCATTTATGTTGGTGGCGACAGGTCTCTGTCGTACGTGTAGAATAGCTGCGTAATTTGTAGTGTTTTGGCAGGTGGTTTGTTTAATTCTACCATTGAACCTTTTTTCTCACTTATACAGCTTAAACAGTCTGTTCATTGTTCCCTCAGTCAGAAAGAAGAGGTGTCATATCAAACTATTAGTCATTTCAGCCTCCAAATTATGAATATGAGCTATGAAGCCATTGCAGGTCTGCGACAAAATCCACTTTCAGTAGCTGATTTCCGACTTTGTGTCCACAATTTAAATTTCCTAAAGTATCGAATTAGATTTCTTCGAATTTCTTTCGAAAAATGAATTAGTTCCTGTCTTGTCAGTCTACGTTTTAGAACGTCGAATGGATACTAGCTACTTTCCCCTCCGACAGGATCAGTCTTTTTCAGTTACGGTATCAAAGACACCAGTGTCTCCGTATTCAATATCAAATCTTAATATGTGGGCCTTACGGGGTAAGTTTAGCGGGTGTCATGGCGGAATTGTGTGAGGCTTGTTTGTCTGTTTAATGACAGTTGCATTTGTGTCCATCCTGATCCCAAACATGGGGCAATTAGCACTCTCTTTATAGCGTCTTATGGGAAACCACCATGTGGATGCTCCGCAAAAAAAGAAGAAATGCAGGAGGATGTGCGTGAATGAGAGAAGCCTGGCACCTTTGCCTGCGCTTTTGTATCGTTAATTCAGTTCCAGCGCAACGCTACCGGCCGGCCCAAAAAACGCCTGTCCCACCGCGCACCCCCTCCCTCCCCGCCAGCGCTTCTCTTTCACAGCAGAAATGGAAATGTGTTGGAATGCTCCATGCCTCCTTTCAGCACCACTTGAATGGGCCCTTTAGTATTTCACACCAAGGTGTCCTTCAGGGCGCGGGGTCAGGCTACCAAAACAGCTTCTACCGCCGGATTAGAACCAATTAACATCTCGGCACACAATAGGGCCTGGCAGCTCCACAGGCCTCACGTTGACCCGCGCTGGTGTTGCATGCCTAGCCCTCGGACCGGCGCACTCAAACTCAAGTGTCCTGGGAGGGGTGGGGAAAGTTTTTCAAGCCTAATGGGAAATGTTGCTACTTCACACCATGTGAATGTATAGCCATTTTTTAATCTTTATTTTACAAGGCCTCTTATGCGGCACTGAGTCCTCTGTGTGTGGAGTTGAAGTGGGCCGCCATCTTCAGCACAGAGCTGGAAGGCGATTGGCTTATGGATCGGCAGGGTTGTTTCATCGCCCTATGTTTTTAATTTTTTTTGTAAGCAATTCGTCTTGCTTAATTGTGATCAGATTTTCCTACTCTGTGTATTTGTTTTGTACAGACCGTTTTGTGCCTTTCCCCCCAGAGTAATTAGATATAACAAATTAACATTTTTGCTTCCGTTGTTTGGCTAAAAAATAGCTGCGTCCTGCTTCGGCAGTGCAGATTAGCACCTGCGTGTCTTAATTTAGCGTTCGTCTAATGTTGTGCACAGTATCAGAGCGTATCATGAGCTTTGTTTGAGTAAAGATTTCATCTCCTCACTATTTTCCATTAGCAGTTTGCGTTGCGTTCGAGAGACTTTTAAGGGGTTGATGTACAATTATAAGGCCGCAATTTTCCAGCCTCGTAATTATGATCACCTCTCAGTAAATAGACATGCATCTCCTTTGAAACATATGGGCAATTTGTAGGGTAAGTGTAGCTATTAAATCCATTTTATAAGCACCTCCCTGTGAAGCACATACTGCAATTTGTCTGGGCTGAGGCAAAAAGGACGGAGGGAAGGAAAAGCCATAATGTCTTGAAAAATGATGGAATTTGCAGGAAGCCTGCATTTTAGTGTGTTCGCGAATTTGCCAAACGCATCTGTTTTTGTGTGTGTTGAGAGAGTGCAAATATTCAGTGTTAGGCTGATTTGACTACTGTTTTTCTTTCACTGTAATAACTGCAATTATGAGACTAATCATTTATTTAGGGAAGACGTGTCGACTCAGGGAATCACAATAATGGGAGCTTAAGTATTTCACCTCTGCAGCTAATATCTTTTTTGTGAGATTTCTTGTTTTATTAGACATATAAAAAATGTTTTTGGTGTAATAGGATTTTGGATAACCATATTAAAATAAAAATCATTTTATTTCAGTATAATAAATTAAAGTTGCAAGTAACCTTTTATTGGGCGACCAGCCCAAAACTAGTTGCAAAAGTCAGGTGGCACAACCAGGAAGTCTGGTGGTGCAACTGCAATGAAATAAAAATGTATTTTTGCAAAGTAGGCCTACGTAATACATTTATGCTGAGATTGTCTATTATTATTATTATTATAATTATTATTATTGTTCTAAAATGTTAGTTTTAAATTTAAGATGTTTTACACTTATTAATAATTACAATTAGATATTTTTTTAAAAGATGCAAAAAAAATCTGTCGCACTTTTTTATACTGGGTGTCACTCCAGCACATTACAAAGATATGGCTGCAAAAGCATATTTTACAAAAAAAGAGGTAATTAATCTTGTTTAGTAGGTATAATATAGTGTCCCATTAAGTTGCTATGAAATTAATGTTTTGATGTTTGATGAATGCGCTTTTGATGTTTTAATTTAAAGTTCTAAACGGACTTAAGCTGATTATTTTTTGGCATAAATATAAAACATGACTGTCTTTTTGTTATTCAATAACCTTCAATTACATCTAATCTCTTCCACTGTTGCCTATTCCAGTTCCTACATTATGAATGTGATTTATTCATCATTCCTTCTATATATGTATATGTGTATATATATATATATATATATATATATATATATATATATATATATATATATATATATATATATATATATATATATATATATATATGTGTGTGTGTATGTAATTAATAATGACACTGAATATGCTGAATGCTGGAATTTTCTTCATTCTTTTCTTCTTTCAATTCAATGTTGTCAGGAGGCACAGCTGATATTCATCAGCTGGTGAAACTATTTAATTTTTTATTTATACCCAACAAATAATGACAACAGTTTGTATGATCGTCCGTCTAAGTAAAATCAGATGCTAAAAATACTAAACACCTGGCCACTAGAATGCAATAATTATAAATTAATATGCATAAAATACACAACCACAAAATAAGTATGTGTAAGCACTGTAGACACTCTAAGGGTTACTTTGCTAAGATTTCACTATACAATTTGGAATATATATTTATAAATATTTGGTTTTACCACCTGACAAAAAAAGTCAAAAAATGAATTTAAACACTGACATTTTTTAACTATTGAAACTTGTTTAAACGCATTGTTCCTTACTTAAAAATATGCATTACATCAATTTTGAAAAGATTTTTTTATAAGAGAGGAAAACGCAACAGATGTCTGTCGTTTGGTAACTGCACTATTTGTTAGAGCCTTAATACACTTAATACACACACACACACACACACAAAAAAATTTATGTATAATTTTTTTTATGAAAACAAAGACAAATTACATAAATATAAGCCATAAAGAAAAGTAACTGAAAAGGGATACCACAACAAAAAGGATGGAACCACATTTCTCTCTTTTACTCTTCCATTTCTCCTCAGCCAGTAAGGAAAGTCGCAATGTGCAGGTGTGTGTGTGGGAAACGGCAACTGTGCATTGACAAATGATTCTGCTTTCTGAAGCCCTAATTAGTGGCATAGTGTCTGCTCCCCGTGGGGCTGCTGTGCTGGGCGTTAAGAGATGGTCCATTCTTATTTCCTACTGCCTTTGATATCAGACCGCAGTCTGATGGCGTACACAAAACCGACACACTGGGGCGTGATGGACGACCCAGAGCAGACAAAGCGGACTCTTCTCCATCTAGCATGCACTATCTCTCTCTTTCACGTATACACACACGCTGAAACAAAGTGAAAGGACACACACCAAATTGGCTCCTGTGACAGGACGGCTAATGTTTTCCCATGCAAAGTAAAAGGCCAAAGTAGTAGACCACACCCTCTGCTCCTAATGACGGCCCACCCTGAGCATGCACCTGGACCCTGCACCAAAAACAAAAATACTTGCTCATATGGGTATGTGATATCACGATTTTTGATCTTGAACGATCTGCTTTTAGAACAATGCAATGGACATTCTATCATTTGAAGTTCTGGAGCCGTCCCCTAGGGTTACATTCCCATGACATGCGTTTTAAAGCCTTGTTGGTTTTATTCATTTAATTCTCAGGCTGTTTTGGCAAGCTTTTCACAGCATAGACACACACATTAAAAGCCTGTCAAACAGCATGTGAGCACTAAGTTATCTTTCGCGTCTTATTATACTAAAACTATCAAATACACACAAGGTTTACATAAACACAATAGATTATGCTTTATGTGAACATAAACAGTTGGAAGAAATCGAAGTGTTTGTTTGTATACCTATTTGATCCATGATCAATGAAGTGACAAAGTGACAACAGTAGAGCCAGACCGATATATCGGCAGACCGATATTCATCGGCCGATATTAGGCATTTTCCAAAATATCGGTATCGGCAGTTATAATGGCCGATAGATGAATATTTCAAAAATAAAATAAAAACGGATGAAAACATGCTTGAACCATGTCATGTCACCAGAGGGCACTCTACACCGTCCCTGTTGGCAACACTCGTTGAGTTGGTCACGAGACATACATTTCTTGAATAACAATTAAAAGAACATCCCCATCAGTTCTCTTAACTCAAATAAGCATGACAATATTTGTGACTATCATGTCCAGTTTTGCTGCTGTTAAATAAGCCGAGAGCTGAAGCGAAATTAGCTAGTAATAGTTATGTTACGTTGTTATAGTGTAGTTGACTGATTGTCCTTTTAACTTTTGACAATGTGATTTTGACAGTATTTCTTTAATAGCGCATGACAGTTATAGCAATGAGTCGTTATCATTTCTCCTTGGCCTGTTATATTGAAAATGTATGTTTTACAATTTGCATTTACAATTTATGACGTTATTCATTGCTAAATTATGACTCATCATAGACTAGCGAACCACAAAGCTAGCTAATGCCACTATCATCAGTCTGTTCTGTTAAAAAGTTTCTTTTAAAATGCATTATCATATTATTTTAGTTAAAACTCAGAAATAATTACAAATAACTAATGTTAGGGAAATATGTTAATGTTTTGTTGCGCGTATCTGAAAAAAATTAAAATAAAAAAATATCGGCCGATATATCGGAATATCGGAATTTTAAAACCCCAAAATATTTGTATCGGTATCGGCCTTCAAAATCCTTTATCGGTTCGGGCTCTAGACAACAGCCTAATAAACCTACTGCCACTTGTCATTAATGTTAAACAAACAACAAAAGACTGAGAGAAAATCACTTACTGCTCTTCACTGAATAACTTTTTTTAATAATAAGAATAATAATTTTGACATGTATTCATTTTTTTTACTTCAATACTACTGTTAAATACACCTACTGTAAAAAAATAAAGCACATTTTATTTTATTTGAATATAATATTGTCTATATTTTTAAAAACAAAGGTAAAATCAAATGAATTTCATCATTATTTATCCTAACCCTTAATTTGGCTTTAATTTTCTGTCATTCTTTTTGTTACCTTGCAAACCTTGTAAAATAGGAAAATTAGTTTGGCTGTACTGGTAAAACCAAAATGAAAAACCAGGCTTTAATCACGGGATTGAAATTTCCTGAAAATATTATTTGTGCTATAATTTTTGCCCTATCGCCCACCCCTACTTGATCTTACTGATCTGGACTGGTTGTTCTTTAAAATAAAAATATATATTTTAAATGCTCATATTGATGAAATTAAAAATCAATACCAGTTTTATTTTCTTGCTTCTGGGCTGAAAAGAATGTATTTTGACATGTTGCAGGTCAGACTAGAACCCGCCTTACTCATATGAGCACCACAACTCCATAAGAGTGTGTGGACCACGGCTCCAACAATTAGCAGAATTTCTTCCCTCCATCTGATGTATTTGTTTTTATATTTGGGGCGTACTATGCCTGATCTCTGAGTCAGAGTTTGTTAAAGACAGACTGTCCAAGAGTGATTCAGGAGTCACATGAACCTCGGTCATGTTGGAAAGAGTGTCATCTTAAAGTCACTTCTGTGCCCCACTCTGCTTGGCCCGCTGGACCCAAAGATAGTTATTTTTGTCCCCCTAAAATAAATGTAATTGTTTATATAGGCTGTATGAGACTTTTTGGGCACCTGGAACCATCATAAATTACCATAGTCTGAGGCAAGTAATTGTCCGTCACGGAACAGAGTGAACATGTACGTCCCCGTCGTGACATCTGCCGAAAAAGCTGCCTTGAATGTGCTAACTATGTTCTTGTAGCCCTGACATTTGGACATTGAAATTTATGAAAGCCATTTAGAATACTCCAGTAAAGGTCACTGTGTACAATTAGATGCACAGGTGTCAAGAGAAAGAGTCCTCATTTCCATGTGATTGTGGGCTTTTGTAGCAAATATCATGCACTTTATTGGTCACAGCATCTGTGTGTGTGTGTGTGTGTGTCTGCAGTGTACTCTCATGCTTGTCAAGAAGACATGCAGCAACCTAGAATCAATAAAAGTTTCCCATATATCTGTTTAGTAATTGCATGTTTACTATTCAGGGTGTCTCAAATGGTAAAAATTGAAAATGTACATTTTAATGTTAATGATGATGTGTTATAGCATCCTTTCCAAGCAGTACAGATTCTGTAAAAAAGGTTTATTGTGTATATTTTTATGTTTTGTGTTGTTTTTGTTCCTCAGCCTACTCTACTGTGTCTGGAGTAAATGGGCCACTGGTTATCTTGGACAATGTCAAGGTAAGACCTATTTCCATGTTTTAACATGCAAAGTATCTCAAAATATGAGAAGATTTCTTTCTTTTGTTTTAAACTTCTTATAGTGACTGTACAGAGAAAACAATATAATAGTTATATCCTTATTTTGCCCTTTAATCTGTAACATTTAACTCTCTAATTTTAGTCAAGACAATAGAGGGAATGCATTGATGTCACTTTCTCGCCGGAACAACCGCCCTCAGCCTGACTGAGTGGCAAAAGATCTGCTGCGTGACTGGATTTAATAGGGGGAACTGCGAAAATGCGACTAAAACGAACAATTTTATCAATTTAAACTAAATGTTTAACTCAATATAGTGCTCCTTACAACTTACTAAAGATCCAGTGATCCATGGATATTGACATGCAGCCAGGGATCGTGTCGCCTGACATTTATGTTTGCCTGATTTCAACACCGGGGAAATAAAAGCAATATAGACCTAAACATAAAGCAAATTTGCCTGTGAACGCTTTATATAAATACAATATTGGTAGGTCTAAATCCGGGTTATAGCTTTTTGTTGGTCAGTGTTTTATTAAAAAAACATCCAATAACACAGAATATGCAATGACGCATATTTAATTGATGAGTTGTTTATATATATATATATATATATATATATATATATATATATATATATATATATATATATAAAACAATACAAAATGTATGGGTATGGTTTTACAGCTAAATTGAGCATATTGACACAAAATGATAACTGCAAATCCACCTTTCGCTGACTGGAGTCCAGTTGTTTTAGTGAATTGCTGTGATCCATTTGCTCCTCTTTCTATAGCAGTCTGTAAAAATATTCCTCCGATTTTTTTTGTTAAATCTAGTTGTACAGTCAATCGCAAAGCTCTTTCCCACTTTATATGTGTTGTGTTTGTTTTTCGCGGCATTCATGCTGAAAACATATACAGCCGCTCAGTCTTTTTGCCACTCGCTGTGAGGAACTGCAGGCACGTGACCGGACGGTGACGTCACGCGCATACCTTCTATACAAAAAAAATAGTCCTAGCTTCCATATGTAAAAGAAAAAGAAACGAAGAATATTTTTTGCCAAAGAAAGAAATAATAATTTTATACTTAAACTTTTGAACATTAGATTTTGGATAAAATTATTCCTTTTTATTGGTCATTTATATTTATGTAAGAACTTACTGGTAAGTAATTAAGTTGGAAAAAGTTTTTTTTTATTATTTGTGTTTTTTTCCTGTGATGGCAAAGCTGAATTTTTTTTTCAGCATCATTACTCCAGTTTTCATGATCCTTCAGAAATCAGTATAATATGATGATTTGCTGCTCAAGAAAAAAATCTAAATTATTATTGTGGAAAACATTTTTTTTGTAACAATATATGTCTTTACTGTCACTTTTGATCAATGAATCATTGTTAAATAAAATGTTTTATTTTTACAATATTTTCTTTCTCCCAAAAAAACTGAATGGGTTTGAATGGTAGTATATGAAGAGCTTGATAAAAATGGTCATTTTAGAAGAAAATTTCAAATGGCATTTAGAGGCTTTTGCATCTGAACTCTTCATATATTGATCCTCTTCTTCATCTTTATTGCCCTCCACTAGTTCCCACGTTATGCTGAGATTGTGCACCTCACCTTACCTGATGGGACCAAGAGGAGTGGGCAGGTTCTGGAGGTCGTGGGCACCAAAGCTGTCGTCCAGGTGCACTGAAATCATCTTTTTCTTTTAAAATCGAACTGTTCTTTATAAATATTTGTAAGTCAGTACTTACAGTCTCTCAAGTAAAATATTTACATTTTGTGCCCATCAGGTGTTTGAAGGAACCTCAGGTATCGATGCTAAGAAGACCGCATGTGAATTCACTGGTGACATCTTGCGCACACCTGTGTCTGAGGATATGCTTGGTAAGCATGTGACTGATGCTCATGTAGCCTATGCAATCATTGTCATTATGTGTCTTCTACATGATCAATACAGATGTCATGAAGAACGTGTCATTTTATTTCAGGACGTGTTTTCAACGGGTCTGGTAAACCCATTGACCGGGGTCCTACTGTTCTGGCTGAGGACTATTTGGACATCATGGGTAAGAGGCTTCTTTTTTTAGGCTTTATATAACATTTGCAGGAACAAGTGTCTTCTTGAGACCAATACTGTGATCTCATCTACTCTAAATGTTGGGTCTTTTCGGTCTCAAACTTTAAAATTTAGCAGCACAGCTTTTCCAATTAGGCTACCATGAACCATGTTAAATGTCCTTTGTCAGTGTGTGCTCAGCTTGTCCTGCAGCTTAGTTGAATGGCCAGTAATATGTTTATAAATGCCTAAAATTCCTCCTTGTTAGTATTTGAATATTTTGAGAGATTGAAAGGGAATTTTTGTGTGCTTTCTAAGCCATTTACTGACCTCATGACCCTGATCTCTGCTAAGCTGAAATGGCAAAGGTGAGCCTTTGAGCTATCAAAGGTATACAATGGGGACTCAAAGCAACGTTTGAATGAGCCAAACGGATAAGAGGAGGCGTAATAAAAGGTTGATCAGGTTTCAAGGTCATACCACTCCAAATGGTGTGTAGAATGCTGATATGCCTTAATGAGATTTTTTTTCTCTTCTAAAATATGAGCCTTGATCATTTGCCATGAGTGGTCAATGTGGATAGTTTTGCCTAAAAAATCGTTTTCCTCCTTTAGAAATAGAAGTTGTACCTTGTAGACTCTTAAGTACCAGATATGTTTTCTACTCATGTGAGGTCACTGTTCTCACTTTGATTCCTCTTAGGTCAGCCCATCAACCCTCAGTGTCGTATCTACCCTGAGGAAATGATTCAGACTGGCATCTCTGCTATTGATGGCATGAACAGTATTGCCCGTGGGCAGAAAATCCCCATCTTTAGTGCTGCTGGACTACCACATAATGAGGTGTGTTTAACTCATTACACTACAGAAATGATTGCTCTGCAGGTTGGATTTTGTTGTCCAATATGGACTTTTCTATGGCCAATATCTAGATAGAGTAAAATTATTAAATTTATCATTGATTGTGTAAAATTATTACAGTTTAATATCATTCCCTGACACCATTACAATTATTGGATGACTTATTGACTAAAATATTTTTTAATATTTCTTTATTTTATAACATTTTGAGGTGTGGTTTGTTAATCTAATATAATAGACTAATATAATATAATCAATACTAAAAAACACATAAATTGTTTGTTATCCATTTTAGAGGCTGGCAGTTCAATCTTTTTAAAGTAACCATTACTCCTGTTTATTGGTCAACTGGGCATGTCTAAGCCTAATGCTATTTGGCCTTTTTTGAGATTATTGTCTGACCATTATATGTGACCCTGGACCACAAAACCAATCACATGGGTCATTTGTTTTAAATGAGATTCAGACTTCATCTAAAGGCTGAATAAATAAGCTTTCCATGGATGTATGGTTTGTTAGGATAGGACAATATTTGGTCGAGATAATTGAAAAATATGGAATCTGAGGGTGCAAAAAATGTATACATTGGGAAAATCAGCATCTAAATTTGTCAATTCATGTTCGCGATTTGTACTGCATTCACTCACAAAAATATTTGTTTTTTATAATTGATTAAATAATTATATTTGTGGCTATTGCCACAAATATACCTGTGCTACTTGTGACTGGTTTTGTGATCCAGGGTCACATATTGTTTTACAACTACTCTAGCATACAATTGTGGCGTTTAAGCAGGACTTGGATTCACCTTGTTTTTGCATTCATCCAGCCAGATTTTTAACTTTCCTTGAAATGCTCCACAGGAATCTGTCTTTATCCAAAGCCCAATTCAAGAACCGAATGATACAATACAGACCGTGCTGCTTGCCAGTGTGTTTAAATTATTTTAATGAAACCTAGAGGGATTTATTTAAATTCCCTCATTTGAAGTGTTGTGATCAAATTTAGCACTTTATTGTTTAGCACCGAGGCAGCCACAGTTCTATTTTCTGTATTATACCGCGAGCGAGACAAGGCTGCGTGATTAATCGTTAATTTGAGAGGGATCTGTAATTGATTTCAGCCTGTGGTGTTTCTGTGGAAACAGTGAGGTGGGTCAGGGTTCGTTTCATCACATTCTCCTTCTCGTGTGAATGTGGGAAGGACCTGGTATGATTTCGAGAGCTCTAGAGTACCCAAAACAAAACCAACCACTTAGTAATGATCAATATGTGCAGAACCTGCTTGAGGTCACATGGCTTGTTAAGTTCTAAGATAAGTGCAATGTCCTGGCTAAACCAAATGATGAGAGCTACAAATGATTCTTGAACTCTAAATTTGTTCCTCAAACTTTCAAAAAACAGTGGTAGAGTTCACAGTCAATATCTTTGCCACCAGCTTTTTATGACTTAAACAATTGAGATGAATACACGCATATGGAAACATACTTTTTTAGAACCTTTAGTGTGTTTTTTCAAGAGCTTTCTAAGCATACAACACCACATAGTTTATAGGTTGCTTGTGCTTTAGTTATTTCTGTCCCAAAGGTCATAAATAAGCATTTTTAGTAGTTTTAGTAGTTATGCTAGTTACTACATATACCACTGATTGTGAGTGACTCAGCTGCCAAACTTACCAGCTGTCAGGCTGGAAAATGGACGTTGTAACCCATGACATGAGCTATTAAGAATAGAAGTAGGCTGCCTTGTATAGAGTGCTGCAGGGATGAAGTAAATGTGTTGGCCAAACCCGGAAGTTAGCATCACACTGTTTCCCTTGACAAAAAAACAATGATTTTCCATAGGTTTTTGAATTATCACGAAAAATAAGCTGTTTTCAACAAAAGTTTATGGTAGCTGCATGTTTTGTCCAAGATCATTTTCACAAATAAACACAACCTTTATGAATGTTGAAGCCTAAATACAATCGGCAGAAAAACATAACCTAATCTTAGGCTAGGAACGAAATACACCCTTTTTGCCTGAATTCAATGTCACAAGTGGGGTGTAACTGGGTGTTTTATCGTAGAATGAAACTTGAAAATTTTTCAGATCTCTGTGTTCACCGGCCACAGAACTGATTTCATTCTTTTAATCAAAATCCCATTGACTTTGGAACGATGGAACCATAAGTGCTTAAATACTAACGTTTCTGGGTTTTGGCGTACAAAAATATGTAATTCCTACAGCACTCTAAGAAAGTCAGTCATTACCATTTTATATCATAGTCAAGTTCAATAGTCCTTTAGACTCTGGTTTAGTTTCATAATTGTAATTAATTTTGCATAATGAAGGTTTTGTGAAGTAGTTTGTTAGTAATTCAAGGTCAAATAATTTCTAAACCTGTTTAGAACTATAAAATTACATCGAACAACTTTAGTCAAGTGTGCCTCAAACATTCAAACACGTGTCATTTGCTCTGAACTCTAAGGAAGAAAATGAATGATTCTCAAAGCATTGTCTATTATTTCTATTATGTGTGGTCTGATTTATATATTTTGCAGTGTTTAAGGGCTTTGTGCAAAGGGCATGAGGACTTTGTTTTGCTTTAAAGAGATGTTTTTCCCAAAATTTCTTTCATTACACACCCTCAAAATAAATCTAAGACAGATGAAATCTTAGAGCTTTCTGTCCCTCCATAGACGGCAATGCAACTGACACTTTAACACCTCAAAAAGGTCATAAAGCGATCGTAAAACTAATCCATATGAATTGAACGGTTTAGTCCAAAAATGCCTGAAGAGACACTATCACTTTATGTGATGAACAGACTGAATTTAGGCTTTAAATTCTTTTTCTGAAAAATTCTTTTTTATAACTTTTTGACGTGTCAGTTATATAGTTGCATAGCTGTCAATGGAGAGACATAAATATCTCAGATTTCATCAAAAAGATCTTTATTTGTGTTCTGAAGATGGACAAAAGTCTTACGACTTTGAAACAGCATGAGGTTGCGTAATTAATGACAGAATTTACATCCTTTGGTGAACTTTTCCTTAATGCTTTTGCTACATGAACAGGACATTTATTAAGTATATGTTGTCTTGTCAGACCGTTATGAATAAATAGTACATAATCATTTTGAAGTATTTATGTCAAATATATAGCATATGTACAATGTTTTATCTGAATGGCATAACTTATTTTCATTTAAAATTATTTTTTTTAATCGCAGATATTTCAAATCTTTTTTAGATGTGCCACTTTATTGCATGAAATAATTTGTTTTTGGGAAATGAGGCTTTTTGTACATTTTCTTACCGCAAGCACATATTCTCTTGTGTGTATGCCCAGGTGAAAAAGACGTCCAATTAAGTGTATTAAAAATGTACTTAAATATGTTTTTAGTACAATACAAATATAATGTAATGCATTTTTAATACACTTAATTGGACAACTTTTTCACCTGGGTGTCACTGGCTGGTTCACTCAGCCCTGAGATTTTAACACAAAGAGAGAGAGCTTCTCTTCAAACCATCAACCAGATAGCTCCCGTTAACAACCTTAAGCTCTCTCTCTCTCCCACACACACACACACACACACACACACACCACAGGCAATAGTAATACACCATAACACTTTGGGGCTTTTCACACTATTCTTAGCCCTGAATTTTAAACCCTGTAATAAGACAACTTTTGACCCTGATTAAGAATCTGCTGTGCTTGAATGTTAAAGTGAGTTGAATTTAAGGAACAGGAATACAGTACCTTCATGAGTTAACAATTAAAAGTGCGAAAAGCCCATCTGAAATGTTCAAGGTCATCTGAGGGAGCAAACCATCAAATACATGCTTCAAGGAAGGAAGAGTTTTGAACTCCGTCATGGCAACAAGATAAAAAGTTGAAGAGTAGTTTAGGACAATAGTTTGTCCAGTGTATTGGCTGTGAAGAGAGAATAAAGCTCCAGTGATTGTCAGTTATGAAAATATATGATCAAAAGCCAAGGTTGAATGGTGTGAACTTCCACCAGCCCAAGTGTAAAGTAAGTTTCAGTGTCTCACTAATGAAGGCGCTGTGCTGTGATATAAATGTTTCTCGTTTCATTAAATAGGAGTCATGGGGTCACAGACAGCTTTATCCACTCAGAGAAACAGGTGTTCAGGGTCAGAGTTCAGTCAGGGGTCAGGCCGGATTAGACATCCAGGACCATTACATTAAGTGATAAGCGTGAAATTCCTCATGCTTATAGTCTTAATCTCTTTGTTGCAAATGCACGCACAAATAGGAATCCGCACCCATAAACAGTACATTACATATGCAACAAAAGTTTCTTTTTTAATTAAATTCTGTTCTTTCTATTTATCAAAGAATACTGAGAAAAAAACATAAAAGTAAAAATAAAATAAAGTGGCACAACTTTTTTTAACTTTGGAGTATTTGCTGCTGAAAATTCAACTTAGCCATCACAGGAATAAATTACATTTTTAAATATATTAAAATAGTACATTTCACAGTATTTTTATTTTTTAACAAATAATTACAGCCTTGGTGAAGATAAGGAAGTTCTTTCAAAAGTATTTAAAATATTGCCGAGCCCTATATTTGAACAGTATTTTAAAATAGTATTGATTATTTTAACTAATAATAAATTAAAATAATTATAGCTTGTGAATGAACTAGTACAGTAGTGTTATGACATGCACTTGTTGATGAACTGAATATGCATAATTTCTGTGTATTTTTAACGTTATTCCAAAATTAGTTTTAAATTAGGTCCCAAGATAAAACCGAAAATGTACAGGGCTAACTAATTTTGGTTTTGTGATTTTATTATTATTATTATTTATTTTTTTTGACTGATAGATTGCTGCCCAGATCTGTCGTCAGGCTGGTTTGGTTCAGAAATCCAAAGATGTGATGGACTACACTTCAGAGAACTTTGCCATCGTCTTTGCTGCTATGGGGGTAAGTGGTTTTCTGTGCATTTATTTCTGCCACGGTGTCCAATTATGTGTTTTCTCACAGTAATCAAATGCTTGTTGTACTCAAGCTTCCTTGTGTGTTCATTTTCTTTACAATAGTACATCCTGATTTACATCTAGGTCTCTATACACGAGTCAAATTGTTGCATGAATTTCAGGATGCTTGTGTTAAATGATCCTCTCAGTGGACGGAATGTAAAATTGTGTCCTTTTTGTGTGAGTGGGTGAATGTTGGTCCTCATAGGTGACTTAATCCTGCTCTTCAGCACCACCTTAACCTCCTGCCCTCAGCTGTCTGCTTCCTCTCCAAAGCTTTGTTATTGTCACCTGAGTGGCTGCGGTCTGTCCTCTCAGACATGTATTACCTGCATCAGGTGTCAGGTTCACCTGTGTATTCAAGTGTGGAGGGCTTCCATTAACCCATGCTTGAAATGTCACTGACCCAGCCTTGTGTCCTGTGGCCACTGGGCTCCGGTGTTGACTCAAAGCTAATGCATTCGCTTTTGACACCTTGTAACTCTATATCTTGATTTTATGTGCAGGGTGGTCAAAATGTAAAGGGAAAAGGATTTTCCTTCCTAGCAGGAAGTGTACTTCAAGAGGTCATTTTGAACTAAATAGTGGAGATTTTGTTTTAAACAATGAACAATAAATACCTGACATTGTCTGTTTCTCCAGCCTCAAATGAAATAACAGTGACTTTGGGTTTGTTTGGCACTTCAGATGTTTTTTTGTTTTTTTTTAATTCCAGGTCAACATGGAGACGGCACGCTTCTTCAAGTCAGACTTTGAGGAGAACGGTTCTATGGACAATGTGTGCTTGTTCCTGAACCTGGCCAATGATCCTACGTGAGAATTAATTAAAATGACCTCCATCCTCTTATGTAATGTATTTTGTATAACGTATCTGACTATTTTAATGTTTTCCACATAGCATTGAACGCATCATCACCCCGCGTCTGGCTTTGACCACAGCGGAGTATCTGGCTTATCAGTGTGAGAAGCATGTGTTGGTCATCCTTACGGACATGAGCTCCTATGCAGAGGCTCTGAGAGAGGTGAGGACCATATCATATTGATGTGCTAAAAGCAAGGGCCTTTTACTTTACCAAAAAAATGCTGTGTACTTTCTATTCATCAAAGAATCCTGAAAAATATGTATCATAGTTTATCATATGGGAAGGCTTTCCACAAGATTTGTGTCCCTGTGGGAATTTTTGGCAATTCTAAAGTCAGGCACTGTTGGACAAACAGAGATGCGTGATTTGTCACTCCACAGAACATGTTTCCACTGCAGTAGCGGTGTGCTTTAAACCACTCCATCTGACGCTTGGCATTATACTTGATATGAGGCTGGCATGCAGCTGCTCTGGCCATGAAAATCCGTTCTATGAAGCTCCCACTGCACAGTTTTTGTGCTGATATTAATGCCAGAAGACGTTTAAGAACAGTAGAGCATTGGTGACTTTCACGCACCATGCACCTCAGCACTCTGTAATCTCGCTCTGTGACTAAGTGGTCTTCCGTTCCACTTCGTGGATGAGTTGCTGCTTTTCATAAATGCTTCCACCTTCCAATAATGCCACTTACAGTTGATCGTGAAATTTCATCCCTTTCAGATATTCCACAAACTGATTTTGTCAAGGTGGCATCCGAATCCGAGCTCTTTAAAACGACCAATTTTCCCCCACAAATGTTTGTAAATGCGGACCATAACTAGGTGTTTGATTTTACACTCTGGTGGCAATGGGTTTGATTGAAACACCCAAATTCAATCATTTTGAGGTGTGTCCCAATACTTGTCCAAATAGTGTCTATTAAAATAAAAAACAGTTATTCCAAATTGTAAAAATATTTCAAAATATTACTGTTCCTGCTGCTTTTTTGATCAAATTGAATGCAGCCTTACTGAGCATAGAAGTTGTCCTTTACATATGTTTTTGAAATAATTTAATTAAAATCCTGCCCCTTCAAAAGAAATAAGTACGTGACATCCCAATGAATGCTGCTCTAGTACGCAAAACTGCCCCTATAGACTATAGTGACCATAAATGAATAAACTGAAGGAATTTCAGAACTCATTCAGTGCATTTTCTAACCATGTACCATGTCTTTATTTATTTAATAAATCTTACACCTTCAGCCTTTTCAACAAACATGGTGTAAGGTCTCTTTTACAAAGGCATAATGCACATGTACCTTGTATAAACAGTTCCTGTTGATATAAAAGCTTTCAAGGGACAAGTAGGTTTTTCTATTAGTTGCAAGGGCAGACAAATCTGCGAACACATTCTCTGCTTTTGTAGGGATTTTTCCAGTACCCTGTTTTATGATGTATCATGTTGTTAGCCATTTACATTTCAAATCTGCTTAAGCATAATTGACCTTGTCATGTAAATTATCCTAAGTCTCTGTTTGGTTTTCTTATCCTTTTATGATTTCCCAGCCATTATTCTGTGCACTTCTTAGACTTGATGCACAGCGACGCATTTACATGTGTGTATGTAGCCTGAGCTAGTGACTTACATGTATTAGCCTGTCAACAAACAATAAAACAAACTTCGTCATACTCTAGTCCAATCAGACTATACTGCATATTCTAGCTCAGAAAGTGAGTCCGATATACTGCTCTCATAGAAGCTTTGATTATGAGGCGTGTCTTAACCCAACCAGGAAAAAAACCCCTCTACACTCAATTGGATAGACCTACAACCAATCAGAGCAATGCAGTGAGGTTTTTTTTTTTTTTTATGAGCTAAGCAAAGTTGACTACACGCACACTGGAAGTAGTAAAATAATGAGTGTTGCTTCTTTTACTTTGTCCTCCATGAGTGCGATCAAAGAAGAAACCAAAACGATCACAGGCTTTTCATTGCGTCCCATCTTCTTAGCGACCATTGGAGCCAGCTGATAAATTAAACTTTTGTCAAATCCCATAGGAAGGATAGCAACGCATCTTTCCGATTGACAAATGCCTTGATTGTAGTTTTCTGTTCGTCTTTTAAAAATGAATGCGCTTTCAATTTCTTTTACAACAGACGCAATTGCGGAAACATCTCAATTCTCCAGCAGCAATCATCTTTGAGGGAATCTAGTTCAACCCAAGTGCTCTTTGATAACGTGATGATTACGTAACTGCAGATCATCTGTCCATCATCATATAAAGTCCGCCCTGGCAATTTGATTGGCCCGACTTATTCTGAACCGATCATATGTATCTCAATGAATCGAGCATCCAGGCTATGTATGTATATAACAACCTTACTCTGGAGCCTCTCAAGGCACATTAGCAATACGACATGTTGACTTGTGCATGTACAGAGCCATTTCCATCATATCAAATTCCAAATGTTTGGAGGTGAAAACCGCTCAAACAGAAAACCGCTATAAAAGAGCACAATCTCGTGTAACAAAAGGAGAGTAACCCCCTCTTGACATTTGGAACCGTATTGGAGCAATGGCCAGCGTTACAGTTAGTATCTTGTTTCCTGTGTGGCTTATGTTGAAGAGCCACTGTGTCCAATCGTAATGAATGGATTTCAGCACCATCTGCCAAAGTGTAAGAATCATGTTTTAAACAAAACCCTTATGTAAAACCAAGACATTGTCTTTGTTCCGAATAGCATTATTGGCATACAACTAATTTTGTTTCTGCTGTAAATTTTGTATGTGCACTGTGCAAAGTATGCACATTTTCTGTATGCATGAAGTCCGTCAAGGACCCTACAGTACTACAGATGGCAAAATCTGTAGCATAAACTAGAGGAAGGACAGCAAGTCTGAGCACATTGCATTTCAAAATAGTATGCTCTAGAGCACACTATTTTCGAAATGCAATGTGCTCAACTTGCTGACCAATATTTCATACATTTTTCTTGACGTGATTGGATCAGACTAGCTAGAGAGAACGTTTTTACAAGGGAAAAAAAAGAAAGAAAAAAATAGTTAAATTACGAGTGAAGATGGGGATGTTTTTAATTTAAAAAAATCAAGGTTGATTTTGCTTTTGATTTATTTTTTCACACTGGAAGGGTAGGGGAAATGGAGTGTGTTGTTTTAGGAATACTATATTCCGTACAGTGTGCTCTGAATGTATACGGCAAATCTATTGAGTTCAAAAAATATACATATGTTGTAGTAGTAAGGTAGTATGCCATTCCAAATATAACAGTGGGGCATTATATAAACAGACGATTAGTACAAAATAACATTTGTGTACACATTCCACTCATCATCCTCAAGATACTTTTTTTTGGGCAGCATCTCTTTTCTTCCCCCTCATGCCAGTGATTATCGTTTATTCTACCACAAACATGTTTTGATGTCTAAACGTGTCAAATGCATAATGCTCATTCTAAATGGTAATGATTGCATGTGAAAGGACCATTTCTCTCCTGCCTTTGTGCCTCTGTAACCTTGGGATACATTCAGTCCTATCAAAGCTGCATGCTTTGGCTTCTGTGGTTGGCAACCACTTCCAAAGAGCTACGGGAGCATTAACATTTAACTCCCTCACCCATTCAGCCTGGTAAAGGTGAGGCTCAGAACGGTGTCAACACTCATTTTAACCTTTGAAGAAGAGGTGTATTTTCTGCTTATAAAAGTGCCTGTGTGTAGATGCACCAAGTAGAAAACAGATTAACCTCATTTGACTCACTTGAAAAGGCTGTCATTGATCGCTTGTTGTGGAAGAGATGCAATGCCACTCTTTCGGGGGTTTTTTTGTGTGTGTTTTTGATTCTGTGCAACTTCACAGGAGACAATGGAAAACTTTTACACACACAGAACCTCTCTTGTCATGATGTTAAACACCAATTTTATCTTGATGTGTTGCGGATTGTAGGTGTCTGCTGCTCGTGAAGAGGTGCCGGGTCGTCGTGGTTTCCCAGGTTACATGTACACTGATCTGGCTACAATCTATGAGCGTGCTGGAAGAGTGGAGGGTAGAAATGGATCAATCACCCAGATCCCCATTCTAACCATGCCTAATGATGGTATGAGCACATACACATTTATTTAGTTTCCTAAATTAGACCATTGACCTATTTTATATAACATTAATATACTATAAACTTCAGTGTGAATCTCATCCTATATTTGAGCCATGAAACTGTGCAGTTTGTTTAGAAGTGTGCTATTATATGGGGTGAGAATGGTTGCATTATTCCAAATAAAGGTTAAGGTTAGGTTTAGGTGTGTGTTCAGGATTAGTACCTAGTTATTATCCAGTTATTGTACTACAAGAGGTACATTGTATGTTCACAGGGAACAGGATTGAAAAATGAAGCCCTACCCGTTATTTAGTTTATTTATTTAGTTAGTTCAGTAATTTTGGGGTTATTTGTTAAAATATATTTAAAAGTTCTTACAAATCGATTAATCACATCTAACATAAACGTTTGTCTTTACATAATATGCGCACACAAACGCACGCACATTTTTATATATATATACTCACCTAAAGTATTATTAGGAACGCCTGTTCAATTTTCTCATTAATGCAATTATCTCAATTATCAACCAATCACATGGCAGTTGCTTCAATGCATTTAGGGGTGTGGTCCTGGTAAAGACAATCTCCTGAACTCCAAACTGAATGTCAGAATGGAAAAGAAAGGTGATTTAAGTAATTTTGAGCGTGCATGGTTGTTGGTGCCAGACGGGCCGGTCTGAGTATTTCACAATCTGCTCAGTTACTGGGATTTTCATGCACAATCATTTCTAGGGTTTACAAAGAATGGTGTGAAAAACATCCAGTATGCGGCAGTCCTGTGGGCAAAAATACCTCATTGATGCTAAAGGTCAGAGGAGAATAGGCCGACTGATTCAAGCTGATAGAAGAGCAACTTTGACTGAAATAACCACTCGTTACAACCGAGGTATGCAGAAAAGCATTTGTGAAGCCACAACACACACAACCTTGAGGCGGATGGGCTACAACAGCAGAAGACCCCACCGGGTACCACTCATCTCCACTACAAATAGGAAAAAGAGGCTACAGTTTGCAAGAGCTCACCAAAATTGGACTGTTGAAGACTGGAAAAATGTTGCCTGGTCTGATGAGTCTCGATTTCTGTTGAGACATTCAGATGGTAGAGTCAGAATTTGATGGCTACTTCCAGCAGGAAAATGCATCATATCACAAAGCTTGAATCATTTCGAGCTCGAATCACATCAATATGGGCCAACATTTCTAAAGAATGTTTTCAGCACCTTGTTGAATCAATGCCACATAGAATTAAGGCAGTTCTGAAGGTGAAAAGGGGTCAGAACAC
This sequence comes from Hybognathus amarus, assembly GCA_030378365.1. NCBI lineage: Eukaryota > Metazoa > Chordata > Actinopteri > Cypriniformes > Leuciscidae > Hybognathus > Hybognathus amarus. Next base: position 150,860 of record JAQIUQ010002298.1, on the reverse strand, counting down.
ACTATTAGTATGGTGTTCCTAATAATCTGTGAATGTGTGTGTATATGTATATTACATTTATATGTATTGTGTATATATATATATCTGTGTTGTACATACACAAAGCATATATGTGTATAAATATACGTGGGTATGTAAATACACACAGACATGCGCACGACACACACACACACACACGTATGTATGTATAATAATATACAACATGTTATGTAAATAAACTTTTATGTTAATCCGATTAATTGATTTGACAGCACTAATATTTCATTATTTCGTTATTTTAAGTCTTTATTTTGTATTTTGGCCGGACACAACAACTGCGGCCAGTAACTAGCAGTCTTGATGGCTTTGGTTACTATAGAAACATCCTTGTGAAGGGTCCGTGTGTGTTTCTGAATGGGTGTTCCCCATTATAACAGCACCAGGAAATCTCTTTCTCGTCACGCTTTCTTTGCCCTTTTATCTCGGGCATTACAGCACCACAATATACAGATGCTGCAAATGAAACGAACAACTAATAAATCTCATTATTTAGAATGAGCAAATGACTGAATAATAAAAATGGAAAAAAGAAAAATGCTCAAATCCGCTGAATTTCTAATTTTCTCCCGTTTCACATAGATATCACCCATCCGATCCCTGATTTGACTGGATACATCACAGAGGGACAGGTGTATGTAGACAGACAACTGCATAACAGACAGGTGAGACAGTTTTGCCAGGTCATAACACACTGTCTCTGTGACCCATTAATGTTTCATACACATTCATTTATTAGAACTAATATTTAATACTTTGTCTTTTAGATATTCTTTGTGAAGCTGGAATACAGTTTCTTTGAAACTTTTTATTGTTCTTTAGTTAAAGCTGCAGTCCGTGACTTTTTTTGTTCAAAATTGTCAAATTTATATAAGCAAGCACATCATGAATAGATTTTCCAAACCATCTTTTTGTCTTATCCTGAATCTCTACTGTACACCTAATAAGTGTTTATATTCAGACTATTTTAGACTGGTTTGGGTCGCACCACTGCGGAGTAGCCAAGTACCTGCGTGACTCAATATAGATATAAATGGAGAGAAGTGCTACAATGTTCTTCCACCAGACGCATGCAGTTCTGTTTATTAGAATGCCAAATGTTACGGATTGCAGCTTTAGTTTTTTTGTTGTTGTTGTTATTTCAGTTGGTATTTTAATTATTTATTTAGATATTTTAGTTAGTTAGTCAGTCCGTTTATTTTCAATGTTTCCATATAAGGATGTCCCCTAATGTTCCTTATGCAAGATTTAGGTCCCTTCTGAGGACTCTTTAGTCTCCAAACTATACATTCTGTGTACATTCTTGCACACTTGATTCCCAGATGAATATGAACATATAATTCTTCAAAACTGTACTCTTTGGTGTTCTTTTTTCCCCACTTAAAGATCTATCCTCCCATCAATGTACTGCCATCTCTCTCTCGATTGATGAAATCCGCTATCGGAGAGGGCATGACCCGCAAAGATCACGCTGATGTCTCTAAACCAGCTGGTAAAGAAGTAGAATGTTCTTACAAAAGAATTTCATTTAATGTGATGTTTTTTTGCTAATTATTGCACTGTTTCTATGTCAATCCCATAGTATGCATGTTATGCCATTGGTAAAGATGTTCAGGCTATGAAGGCTGTGGTGGGTGAGGAAGCTTTGACCTCAGATGACCTGCTGTACCTGGAGTTCTTGCAGAAGTTCGAAAGAATTTCATTGCTCAAGGTACAAACCCCTAGTGTGCGGTTTTCAATAATACATAGGCACATTCACTTTTGATAGGTCTGAAATAAGCAGGAATTTTAAACAGGTTTTATTTTGCACTAGAAAGGACATTTTGGGAAGACCCAATTATTTCAGTCTTTCTCTGATAAATGGAACGCATGTTTTTTTTAAAGCACAGTTCACTTTTTTTTAATTCAAGGTTCTACAGACTTGCGCGTGTATACTATTCTGCCATTTTACATTCTACATTGGAAACCACTAGACACTATTTTAGCCACTGCTCTTGCTCTGCCGCAAAGCACTTTACCTCAATGAATGTTTTTCTCAATGCTGCTGCTGTAATGCCCTCTGTCTCCATCAAATCCTCCAATTAAAAAGAAGTATGCACATCTTTCATATTGATTGCAGCCCGATTTGGCTCCGAGCTTTGATGGTGTGAGGACCTCTTGGAATTGCTCTGTTGGGCTTGTGATAGTCATGACCTGAAGTCCTAATAAACCTATCAAGTTGGCTTGCAGCAGCCACCTAGCACACCATTGCAACCACCCAAAATACCTTAGAACACTCTAGCAACACCATTGCAACCACCCAAAATACCTTAGACACCCTGAGCAACACCATTGCAACCACCCAAAAGACCTTAGAACACCCTAGAAACTGCCTAACAACCACCCAGAACACCCTAGCAACTGCCTGACAACCACACAGAACACCCTATCAACCACCCAAAATACCCAAGTACACCTGAGCAACCTCCTAAAATACCTATAAACCCCCTAGCAGCAACCACTTAGAACACCCTAGCAACACCATAAAAACCACCCAGAACACCATAGCAACCCCAAAATACCTTAGAACACCCTAGCGACATCATAGCAACCACCCAATATAATATGGACACACTTGCAAAGTCGAGTAGACACCACCTGGAACACCTTAACAACCTACCTTAGAACACCCTATCAACACCATCGGAACCACCCAGAACACCCTAGCAACCACCCAACATACCTTAGCAACCACCTAGCAACCAAACAGAACACTCTAGCATCCACCTAACATACATTCAGCGACCGCCTAGCAACCACCAGAACTTGCCACCAGCTTGGGCCCGTCATCCCTGCTCGCAGTTATATTTATTATTATTATTCTTTGGAATGAATCACATTTGAGAGTCTTAATATGCACAAAAATTTGCACAAGCATCAAAACGGCGAACATTTACATTTTTATAAAATCAATTTTATTTCTCTATACCATTAGGGGGCGCAAATTATCTTTTATAGATTTTGTAGAACAGTACAGTGTTTTCTTCAAGTAAATAATTTTTTCTGTTTAACTGAAATTCACCATTAAAGCCAAATACAAGGCTATAAAGTCGATTTCTTTGAGACATTCCTTTGCATTTGCTTTTTTCTTATTTTTTCAAAGCTTAAACATTGAAGCTTCTGATTGTAATTCCTATGTTTTAACATTTGTATATATGATTCATAATGGATGCTTGTATGTTATGTCATGTGACTTAAATGAGGTTATGAGAAATGTGTCCATTTCTCTAGGTCCGTATGACAACAGAACTGTATTCGAGACACTGGATATTGGTTGGCAGTTGCTCCAAATCTTCCCCAAAGAAATGCTGAAGAGAATTCCTCAGAGCACACTGGCCGAGTTCTACCCAGAGAGTCCGCTGCCCGCCACTGAGCCTCCTAAGACCACTACACCTTCTGGAGGCCTGGGCTAAAGGTCACCATGACCTGTCTCCCACAAAACAAATCTCAACCCTTGTGTCCACCTTTAGCCTGACAAGTGATATTTAGGATAACAGGGCATAACTCTGGGATAATACACATTTATCATGCATTAAATTATTTCATAAACATGCATGTTGTCATCTCATGTGTTATGACCTCCAGAGGTTATTCCAGTGTCCCCCATTGCTGTGTTATACATGTTTGTGTGTACTGTATCATGTTGATAGGATTGTAATTGTGCTGGAGATGCATACTGTCCTGTAGTTCATTTCTTTTCTTTTTGTTTAAGTTTTTTTCACTGTCTGAAGCCTAAAGAGAATATTTGCGTCAAAGGGAAATATTCAGGGCTCACTTGCACAGTCGTATGCTCGCTCACATCCTCCTTTAATCACTATAACAAGCGTAATAATAACTTTTCCAAACATTCCAATGTAAGTAATGAGAATATTTGATTTACAAATTAATTTATGGCCCTTATTCCCTTGGAAATATTTGCTTTTATTTATTTTAATATTCAAAAAACACATTTAAATGAATACTTGCACATTAAACTTAGTTTCTGTTATGCTGTTAGACAGGTGATTATAGGTGTTGAATGATCATATAGTGTGTGTGCTTGTCACTGACAGCTGTTATTTCCCTTTTAGAGGAGGATGGAGGATGTTTACAGCATCTGTGCTTTGAAATATGCTCTGCAATGTAAGACTGATTAAACATTCCCCCCTGTATGTGTAAATGTGTTTTACCTGTTTTGTTTGCTGTTTAAACCTGTCAAACCTCTCAGATAAATTAAATTATATTGTTATATGGTGATTGGCTGGCTGCTTTTTTTTCTTTTCTTTTTTTGCCATAATAACACAATGTTAATTCGTGTGTGGTGGGACTTTCTACCATATAGTACTTTTAGTTATTCAGTGTTTCTTTCACTTCAGGCAGTTTTTGCCCCAGGGATTGTTTTTACCAAAAGTAAAATATGTCATGTTTAAGGTCAAATTACAATTTGTTCTGCTATTGTCTGCTGCTTCTTATTTTCACCTTTATTAGAGAGCCCCTTATAAAAGCTTTGTTCTTGTTTGGGAAGGAGTCAGTGAAGTTAATGCTTGAGATTAAATATGAGACCTGAAGGGTGAAGAAGCGAACAATCAAGGTAAATATACATTTTTTAACTTTGTTTTTTAATGTGTGTGATTTTCCCATTTAGCCATATTTTTGTCTATTAGTATAAAATGGCTGTCATTTTTATACTGCCGTGCCATAAATGTTTATACGTCATTTCCCCCACAGATTTGTATTTATTTATTTATGTATTTTTAACAAATATCACAGGGGATTTCAGCCACCGAGTGATGTTAGCGCATTGCGTAATTCATTTGAGATTTGGAAATATTTTTTTATGAATTTTTATTTATTTATTTTAAACATATATACATATAATAACCTCTGCAGATTATTTAACTATAGTAAATTAATTAGCGTAAACATGTTGAATGTGTACTACTTTAACGGTTCGCGCGAGTAACAGTAGGTGTGTCCAGGTATCATTTCCTGTGTCGCTCGGGCTGTGTTTAATCGGACTTTTGAATTTCAGTAGCCACAGGAACTCTCAATGGCGTCAAACGGACAGCAAAAAGAAGTGAAAATGATTTCAGAACGGTCCAACCAAGGTAAGAGTGATGGTGTCAAATGTATGAATAGTGCAGGTATTTCATAGGAACTGTGTTGCTTGCTGTAACTGTCTGTAACAGTCTACACACCACACACACAGGCCTACATGTCGATTTGTTTCTAGTTACAGCAGTCATTTGATATCAACTTGATTTTATCCTTATTCCCAGAAAGAAAAAATCCATAAAATCCATAATTCTTTCTTGTAGAAATGTGGAGAATAATCTGACATTACCTACCAACTTATTCTGAAGTGGAACAAAAATTGTATAACAGTCTCTGCCCGTGTAGGTTTTAATCTCCTCCGCATGCTGAGGAAAACATTTGATTCTGTAAACTCTTGCTTTGAGAGACTTGTTTCGACATGCACACACATTTTTGGTGAACATCTTGGCATTTCTTTTGTTTTTCATGTAAAAATGTGTGTGCAGTGGCAGTTTGTCTTAAAGACAGCTATATTTTTTAATTACCCATGCACATGTATTTTACTTATTGCATATCCAAATAAAATAAACTGCATTAAATAAAATAAAAAATAAATAATAAAAAATAAAAAGCTTTTTAATGGTATGATATATCATTTGTAACCTTTTTGTACAGTCTATGTTTGTAACCAGTGAAAAACGAATTTCTCAGTTTATCAATGAAACAAGATAGAACCATGAATAAACAAAGAATAAATGATTTTTATGAATTAGTTATGATAAGTAAATACTTACACGCACTAGATACTAGTACATTGTAATGTAGCTATACGTAGAAATCTGCTATATTATATCAAACAATTTCAGTACTTATTTAGAATAGGGCTTTGGTTTCCCAGTGGACACAAAATTTGTGAAGATGGTCCTCACTACAGAGCACAAAATCCAGGGGGAAGAGTAGGATCAGGATCCTCCCACCTTACATATACCTAAACCTACCCATCTTTGCCCTCTGATCCCTAACCCCACCCCTAATCCTACCCATCTCCACCCACTGATCCCTAACCCCACCCCTAATCCTACCCATCTCCACCACTACCCTTAACCCCACCCTGAATCCTACCCATCTCCACCCACTGATCCCTAACCCCACCCCTAACTCTACCCATCTCCACCCACTGATCCTTAACCCCACCCCTAATCCTACCCATCTCCACCCACTGATCCTTAACCCCACCCCTAACCCTACCCATCTCCACCCACTGATCCTTAACCCCACCCCTAATCCTACCCATCTCCACCACTGATCCCTAACCCCACCCCTAACCCTACCCATCTCCACCCACTGATCCTTAACCCCACCCCTAATCCTACCCATCTCCACCCTCCGATCCCTAACCCCACCCCTAATCCTACCAATCTCCACCCTCTGATCCCTAACCCCACCCCTAATCCTACCCATCTCCACCCACTGATCCTTAACCCCACCCCTAATCCTACCCATCTCCACCTCTCTGATCCCTAACCCCACCCCAAATCCTACCCATATCCACCCTCCTGATCCCTAACCCCACCCCTAATCCTACCCATCTCCACCCCTGATGCCTAACCCCACCCCTAATCCTACCCATCTCCACCCCTTAGGTCTGGATCCAATGCCGCCCCTTAGATCTTGTGTATTGCAATGAGGTACTGAAAATGTGACCATTTGATCATGATTTATGACATATTTGATTTATATAGGCCCTTTGAATATTATTATGGTAGTTGTGTGTATTGTGGTATGTTTCATGGAGCTTTGATGCAGTCGATAGGTGTGTTCGACATCGGCTGCGGCTGGAAGTAACCGATTGGCGAGAGTAGCCGCATGCAGGCAGGGAGGAGCTGCAAACAGAGACGTGAAGTCGGATACTTTCTGGTTCCCGTAGTGACCGCTCACGTAGTGTCTGCATACTTTACCACAGCTGAAGTGAAATAAATGCAATTTTTGCCAAATATACAGAAAAAATTTAATTAAAATAATTTATTGCTTCATACAGCATCTGTTTGAAATAAGAGATAACGTTCAAAATAAGCCTATATCAATGAAAGTGAGTCAACGTTTTTCAATCAATTTTATTTCGATAAACATGACACAATATGTAACATCGCGAGTCGTCGACTACATGAAAAGACCGTTTCCTGTTATAAAAAACTGATTTGAAAGCTTTAGTGGAACTAAAGGTGTGAGAATAAACACAAAACACACGTGATCGTTGTCATGCGGTGAATCGTGGAACAGCTGTGACATCATCAGAGCTTGTGCAGCCCCTCTTGAGAAGTCCTCCGGCTACTCTTCGAATCGCTCTTGCGGTACTTTAGTAGCATACATCACAGTCATGTCATGTGGAATCAGTTCTAACCGGCATGCACTGCTTCAAGTCAGCCACCGATTCGGACTGCGCATGAGCTGCATGAAGTCGAACAAGCCTATCATCTCTGAAATTTGTCGTCATTTGACCATTTATGTGACCACTTAAAACTGTTCACATGAAATTAAGACCATCTGCACTTTCGTTTCAATTCTTTTTGAACCCACAAATGTTACTGTTAGGATTAAAGTAGTAAATTTTCCTGACTGCTGTACAAGTTCCCTCTAGATGTGGGTTATAAACAACTCTGAAAGACATTTTCAGGCAAGATTTGCTTTATATACTTTTGCTCAAGGCACCCTGCAGACCTCATAAATAGAGGCAGAAAACAGTAGGATTATTCACATTTTTCTGCTGTGCTCTGAAAATGTACAAAATTAAACTGAAGAGACTATCCATGATAGTCTGTCTCACTGTGACATTAATAACTTAGCAACACAGTGTGAAATGCATATTTAGTAGATGGATGCAGATTCGTACTACAGGTGGCATTGTAGACAGATATGAGTGGAACTGTCATTGTCTTGACCAGCAAATGTATGTTTCATCCATGGAGAGATTTCCTCTATTTGTAATTATATATATTTGCAACATTAAAAATACTTTTGGTAAGATTAGCATTTAGTTTCCATGAGCAATCCTCATGCTGGACATGAGTTGTGAGCTATTGCAGTAAAAGTTTCCTCTTGAGTTTGATCTCCTCATGTATTCCAATTGCATTAACCGACTGTGTAGTTCTTGGGAAGTTGTGACTTGTGAGATGTTTAACTGGCGCCTTGTATTTCTGCAGTGCTTCTCCAGTATGAAAGCCTCCAAAGAAGAACACGAGAAAATCAAAAAGGAGGTAAGAGCGTTTGTTGCCATGTTGTCCTTTCTTTCACCTATTTCATCTGGGTTTTTTTTTTGCACTTCTACAACATTTGTGTGTGCATCTTAAACATCTTAAAGGGATTGTTCACCCAAAAGTAAATTTGAAAATCTTTAAATTGTTGAGGTAGTTTTATCTTTAAATATTTTTCAGCAGTGTCTATCGAAAACTTTTGAACCTTCAATTCATCAATTAATCCTGAAAAAATACACAAAAATATTCAACAGCACAGCTGTGATGATAATAATATAAATGTGTTTTTGAGCATAAAATCAGCTTATTAGACTTGTGACACTGAAGACTGCTTAACATTCAGCTTTGCCATCATTTGAGTAAATTATATCTTCAAATATGCCTAAAAATAGAAAACCACTATTTTAAATTCTAATAGTCTTTTATGGTATTTACTGTAGTTGTTCTAAATAAGTGCTGTCTCTAATGAGCTTATTTGAAAAAATTTTAAAAAAAATTACAGACCCCAAAGGGATAGTTCACCAAAAAATTAAAATTCTCAGATTTTGTTACAAATATTTTCACTTGTGTTCTGAAGATGAACGAAAGTCTTATGGGTCTAACAGAAATTTTGGGTGAACTATTCCTTTAAGTCTAGTAAATGATGAACAGAATTTATATTTTTAGGAGATCTTATACATTTAAAATGATATTTTGGAGGGTTTGTTTTAAATAAAATAAATGCAGATGTTGTTTTAAATAAAAAATCTGTTCTATCAGTGCAATATACTGTGTATTTTTATTTTATTTTGTTTCAGTGTAAAAAAATGCAAGTGGAGAGAGATGAGGCCTTACGGAAGTTGAAAGAATTTGAACAAGGTTGGTTTTAAAGATCTTAGATTTATCTCATTATAACTTTTCAAATTCAATTAATGTCCATCCAGTGACATCCTTCTGTGTAGTACATTAAAGATGAACTGAACTGAAAAAATCAACATTGCAAATGTGTTTATGACAATTAAAAGTACATGACACTAAAAATTTTAATAAACATATTAATATAGCTTTTTTAAGCAACACAAAAATTGCGCTTGTTATTATAAGAGCGCTGGCAATTTCGATGACGTCACTAGCATGGCCCGCGAAGATACTACCTCACAAGCAGTTACTTTTGGAGGGGGACATATTACCCGGAACTTCATTTAGACACTGGTTCCTGTGGTGGTAACACACTGAATACTACCCGAAAGTCCCTGAGTTTCTGGGGAAAGTTCCTGCAGTGGAAACGTGCCTAAAGACTGCTCCGATTTCTGTGGAAAATACTGGCTGTGCGCTTTGCTCTTTTGAACTTTGATCCCAGAATCTTCTAAGAACTATGACACTGTTCCATATACTGTAGACACACCTAGTTATTCCGTGACCACCATTTCCCTGTTTTCCAACAAGACTTGTTTTAATGTTATTCAAACTGTTCTAAATCTAAGCAATTGGAGTTGTTGTTTAACCCCTTAAATACCCCTAAAATCCACCGTGGAGTCCACTTATTTGTGGATTTCTTTCACTCTACGCTAGAAGTGTTTCAAAATCCACAAATACGTGAGGGGATTTACAAATACACAGAAAGCGGTTCACAAATAAATGCAAGGCAGAGTTGTGTTTGTATTTATTTGTGAGTTTTATATTTATTTGTGAAACTCTTTACATTTATGTGTGGATCTTAATCTATTTATTTGTGAATTTGATATATTTTTTGTTGATCTCTTTACATTTATTTGTTGATAATAATCTATTTATTTGGAATAATGCAACAATTCTCAGCCCATAAAGTTGTACTCTAAAACTATAAGAAAATCAATGGCAAAAATCTAAACACGTTCTAAAAAATAAAAAAAATCTAAAAAAAACATTACATATACATATAAACAACATTAATAACTAGATTTTCACCACAGGGGGGCTTTAAATAATAGGATATTTATTTATGAATACATGAGGTCCCAAATTCACATCTGGGATATTTCTTTTGCAGACATGAGAGGAGATATCGACCTAAAGTTTAGTGTTCAAAGTTGCCATTGATGCTATGCACGTGTAAACAGTATACCGATGAGGCTTTCGCGCAACGTTTCTGCTTTGTAACTTCGTAAAACATTCAGTAAACCATAGTAAATCACATATTTATTTAGAGCAGGTTGTCTCAAGGAGACACACAACATAATGTGTAGATCTTGAGAAATTCCTCATTGAGTGACGACATTTTGCTTGGCCAAATCTAGTCTGCAGCTGACTTAAAGTAGGCAATTGCCTGATAGGCAATGACTTTGCAGGCAGTGTTTGCAGATGAACGTACCATCCGAAACTGATTCCGGACAGACTTCCAAAGCAACGTATCGAATTTAATGATATGATCTACACAAAAATAGAGAGAGCTTGGGTGATAACTAAGCGCATATTTAATAACAATAGTCTACACTGGAAATGAAAATGTTTAAGATTGTGTTATTAGCCCATTTTTTCCAACATCATTTGAAAGTTCATCAGATGGAAACTTGATGTTGATGTGTCGCGCGTAGGGACAATGACTAGAGACCACGCTTGAATTGGGTTCATCGCTCAGATTGACAGTTCTTGATTTGCAATGCGCCATAGAATTGGAGCACACTATTGGACGATTATGACTCATCAACCAGGATCTTATTACTTATGACTTATTCTATATAATACATGTTTTTTGGTGTTTACACATGCAAGTTAAATGTTCATTAAGACACTCTTAAAATAAATTGCATCACTTCTGGGGTTTTCTCAGCAGTGTAGTAACATAAGAACCTCCAAACATGATAAAAATCTTTTTTCTTCAAAATTTTGAAAGGTTTCCTATCAAATTAGATCCATGTACTTGATGATACTTTTTTTTGTAGAGTTATAGACCATTTTTTTAAGTATGCCTCTTAAGAGCTTACATGTCACTTATACAGCTTGTAGGATTGGGATCGGTATCAGCCGATCATGATGACAAGAACCCGGTAGTTAGTATCGGCTGCAAAAATCCTGATCGGAGCATCCCTAGTTGATACCAGTCACGCACACACGAATGAGGGGAAAAGCGACAGGTTTTAGTCTCAAATGGGGTTTTCTGCGGTCCCTCCCTCACCAAATCGGCGCACTTCACCTCTCTCGCACATCTATACAAATGTCACCTTCTTTTTCTTCCCTGGGGAAAACACGGAATTCAAACACGTGAATTAAAAGGCGAAATTTTAAAAAGCACAACAAATGGCTGCCGGAGTTGGGGAGGAGGGAAAAAAATCCATTACATTCTCATTTTAATGCACAAAATAGGTCATTATTTGATAGAGAAGAGTGTGTGTTTTTGTGAATAATCTTGGCCTTTGCTCATGTTTCCTCCGCCATAAAACGTGTATTGTGTATGACTTCCACTTAAATAGTGGCTGCAGCTTCTAGCAGAGCAGCTGCATATTCAGGAGCTATTACGTGATTTCATAGCTCTCGGAAAATTGCTTCTATTCAGCGCCAAGCGACCGAGAGGGAGGCTGGCTAGGTGGGGGGGAAGTGGTGAGCGAGCGGCAAGGAAAAAGCCCCCAACACACAATCATGTCTTTTCAATTGGAGATGGCAAGGTTGATGACAACATGACCATTGTGTTCTAATGATAAGCCCACAAAGGCATCTGCCCCCTCATCAGAGCTCGGCAGCTGTAGAAACAGCATCAGAGGCTCTAATTCACTTCTCCAGCACGCAGGCCCGATAGCATTATACTCTGCGTCCTTGTGCACGTAAGTCACTGTCTGTCTCTGAGAAGACAGCGTGCACGAGGAACAGTGGAGAAGAAAGAGATTTGAAGATGTAACGTTGATGGGGAGGCTAAAACTTACAATTAAAGCTGCCAAGCCTGACGTGTGAAGTCTCCCCTCCTGCTCGGCAACTGCCTCACACTTAGCCTGGTTTATGTGTAGCTGCTATTACAATTAACCTGTCACTTAGTGCTCAGTACTACCGAAAGAGAGAGAGATGAAAGATGGGGTGGAGGGAGACCAACTGGCAGCTAAGTACTGTTTAATGAGTGACAGGGAAAGGCTTACAACGGGAACTTGGATATCGCAGACACGGGCGTTACATCAAGTTTCAATTAGGTGTCATTGGGAGGCAGCCGCTGGCCGTGATGGTGCTAATTCCTGTTTTCGCCTCTCAACCACAATGTGTAATTAGTTAAGAGGCTGTGAGCTGGTCCGTGGCCAGTCTTCTGGTGATTACGGACACAAATAAGGTAAGAGCTCCGGGCGTTAAGAGCGTCTGCCTCTTCCATCTCCCCATCTTCCGCCTCTTTGGATGCTGATAAGATTGCGGCTGCTCGTCACACTTACTGCGTTTTTGAATTTTGAAAGTTTCCATGCAGAGAGACTAATCTTGAGCATTTACAAATATTTTCGAAAGGACAGAAGGTTTAGAGAGCACGGTGGGCCTTTGAATGTTCTTGCGTTTGCAGAGACACTCCAGAGAGAACTCTATTACTCCAAACAATAAGCTCGGCTAGACAGACCTGCGTTGATCTCAGTCTCCCATTCCTATAGAATCCGATATGAAGGGCATGAGCTTAGCTGACTTGAACAGATCTACACAGCAGACAATAGCTGTATGAAGGCCAATGTGAAGAGGTGATTCAACAGAAAAGAGAGTCTGAAAAAATGTTGCTATATAAGCTGGACAAGAACTTTTTTCAGCATCAGAGATATAGTTGGGTCGGTTTTTGAAAGAAGTATCTTATTCTCACCAAGGCTGCATTTATTTAATCAAAATTCTGTAAAAAGCGTAATATTTGGAAATATTACAATCTTAAAAACCGTCTTTGCTGCTTAACATTTTTGTGGAAAGCATGATACCTTTAAAACATTTGTGGTACAATTTCAGAAAAGAGAAAAAAATACTTTTGTTCATCACGAATGTACTAAATTGATAATAAGTGACAGTGAAGACATTTATAATGTTACAAAAGTTTTCTATTAAATAAAGCTTTAAAGGTGCTATATGTAACTTTTTTTCTAAAACAAATCCTTTTTTGATTGCATGTGTGTGAAGGGGTTGTAATCACACATTACAATGATCCACTTGTCGGGTTTTGCTATTTCTTCTGAAGGCCAGTATTCCTATTTCTATGTGAAGTCTCCGGGTCGGTTTTTCTGTGAAAGCCGTCAGATGTGACGTGCGCACGCTCCGAACTCTCTCCTTTTTATATACAGTTTAAGCGACGGCACTGCAGCTGATGACATTGAGTCTAATAACACCAAAAAATGACCTAGCTGCCCCAGCACAACACACACTCCAACACAAACTCCACATAAATATAAAAAAACAAAACAAAAATCTATCTGCTGAAGCTCGTCAGGCCAAGCGTGAATCGGATCGACTTCAGGACGAAAACACGGATCAACTTCGGCAGAGCATTTGAATTATGGAGAGACCTCTGCTATTTCTATTGTGATAAATTTCAGATAAGTTTTCAGATATGCTGAAATAATGGTAAACTGTAATGAAATGGCAAGGTAAACTATAACATATATGAGACGTGAAACGAACACAAAAGACTGTTCCGGGATAACAAAAAGTAGGCGCTTTAGTATGTAACTTTAATTTTATGTGCTAGATTTACTTTCTAACATCACTCATGCCACTACTATCATATTGTTTATAATACACATTTCCAGAACTACGTTCAGTACAGTAATGTTACTTACTACGATCTTACTATTTCACTGAAATTGTTCAGTCTCAGTTCACTAACCGTTTTCGTTATTATATTATACATTCACCTATGTTGACATTGCTGATTGTGTAAGATAAACGATTAGTTAGTGAAATTCCTTATGCTAGATAACACCACAAATGTAGCGTTTATCATGGTACGAGCATGGAGCATTAGTTCAGCGTCAAGCTGATAAAAGTTGCCTATTATTATAATGTTGCAGTGGGAGTTTACATGAGTTTCCAGCATGTTGTGTGATGCTTTCTCCACTGTGTTAAAAGTCTCAGTGTCTTCGCCAGGATTGCCAAATGATCGCCATTTCAACGCATTTTTAGGCACAACTGTTTTCAATATTGATAATGAATAAAAAATGTTTCTTGAGCTGCCAATCAGCATATCAGAATGATTTAAATAGGATCATGTGACACTGGAGTAATGATGCTGAAAATGCAGCTTTAACAGTTATTTTATACATTGTAATAATATTTTGTATTAAATAAATGTAGCCTTGGTGTGTCTTTGATAACACTTAATTTTACAGTGTCCTTGTTACATATTTTACATGTAATTACTATAGTAACAGTATATTATGCATAATTACATGCAACTACATACCAACCTAATCATACCCTTAACCCTGTTGTAGGTACATGTTAATTAATATGACTTAAAGAGGTGGTTGATTACGATTTCACTTTTTTAACTTTAGTTAGTGTGCAATGTTGGTGTTTGAGCATAAGCAACATCTAAAAAGTTACAACGCTTAAAGTTAAAAGCAAAGGGAGCTATTTTATTTTACAGAAATCAGTTTTAAGGACTACAACAAATGGCTGCTAGGAACTACAATTATTTTCTTTGTGTTTTAGTGACATCACTAACCCTAAAATTTACATAAACCCCGCCCCGGAAACGTGATTTATAGATTATCATGACAGAATATGCTAATGAATGACTTGAAGATAGTTAATTCCACATCAGCTACATCAATTCATCAACTAACCATTCAGAAATGTCCTGTTACATTCTACATGTTAGTGCTGCTACTGTAATCAACCATGCAAAATAGTCGACATGTCTTTTACTATTGACCACCTAATTATTTTTGGTCTCCTGTCTCAAACGTCTCACTGTAATTCACCTCCATGCACCAGTCTGTGCGCTGTGTGTGCCCTGCTGGTTAATATGCTATCCTTCCCCCCTCTTTCACTGCTTTGATATGAAAAATTGCGGAGGCAGGTGATGGTGCTTTCACACTTTTTTTATTTTTTATTCTGTGCTATTATGCGCAGCTGAGTGAACAACACAGGTGCGTGTATCACACAAGGTGGCCTTCTGCTGCTTGCAAACAGACTCTTTTGAGGAGCCAGTGGATTTCCAAATGTGTTGCCCTGATTCCACTATGCACTATGCACGAATACACTCACGCTCACGCAGACTCACTCTCGTTCGTATCAGACACTATCATCCCTTACATGTGTTTTATTTAACTAAATGCATCATAATCAGCTAAAATGCATCCACAGGTCACTTTACCTCCTGAACAAGTGCGCTCTCGAGTCTGTGTTGCTTTCACATTCACGCGAACTGCACACAGGCCCGTCATGTACGCAAGTGTAAACGCAAGCTGCATAGCTGCGTGCCTGCCTGCTTCACAGCGATTCATCATTAGGTAGAGCTCAGCGCATAGGCTAGTCCAGACTCTTTCAATGCAATTCCAATTTATTTGTACAGCGTTTTCACAATATTAGCCACATTTCCATTACCCTTCAAATTAGGGCTGTCCACTTTAGTCGTTTAGTCGACTAATCAGTTGAATGCCGTACTTGGTCGACTGAAATTCTTATTGGTTACGACCAGTCGCATTATTTTTATTATTTTTTTTTTTGCCAATAGAAATACATTTTCAATGATTTACTCCTTGATATTTATTCCTTTATAAAGCAGTTTATTTATTACTGTATTCTAAATATAATTAGCCTATGTTTTATCCCCATCTTTAAATGCTTTAATTTAGGCTATTTCTTGTACCTGCGCCACAGTTTCAGCGCACACACATAACACACTCGGGAACCGCACCTACTGGCTGCAGCTGCTGCTCGCGCTCAGTAAGGGATGTACCGGTTAGGTGAGTTTGCTGTATTCAGTTCAGTTCACGCTACTTCAGTCGACAGAATGTCCAAGAAATCTAAATCTTTGTCTGGCTACATTTTTGTGGAGGTAGGCGACGGTGGCGACCGCGTTGCTCCATTATGGCGCGCACATCGCGTGCCTATTTGAAATCGAACTTGAGCTGCGCAAAAGACGTGAGCAGCTCTTTTAACGGCTTTATCATACTGACTCAATCGATTGTTTTCTTAATAGGTTTTTGTTTGTACACTTGACTCATTTGAAAGTAGCCTAAATAATGTAACAAAACAAAATTAAACGTATATGCTATCTTACAACAGAGCCTAGATTTCAGATTGTTTTTTAGGCTATTTTGTCTGTTGTTTAAAACGCCTAACAGATCGGCTGGACAAAAGTTAACCCATAGCTTTGTAAGTAAAGAGAATACAGCATGTATAAACGAGAGCTTTTTTAGGATTTTTCATTATGTGGCAGCTATAGCAGTTATATTATTTTGTAGTGTGTGGTGTGATCAGGTGCGCGATTGTGACTGTCAATAGACCAAGGACAGAGCTCCTCACTTGCAGTTAAAAAAATCACTTAATTTTCAAAGAATTGTATAATTATTATAGTTTTATTTATTTCGATGTTTTTTCGTTGTTGTTTTATAAATGCTCTATGACAATTGTTTAAAAAATGTTCAATCAAAACATCCGTATTTTTTTGTTTTGTTTTTCAGTCGACTAATCAACCAGCAGGACAAGCCTTGGTCGACTGAGGATTTCTTTGGTTGATTACAGCCTCTCAAATAGGCAGAATTGAAATGTCAAATTGAAAATACGGACAATGGAAACATGTCCATATTGGCAAAAACTTGCATTCTATCGCAGAAAAGTGTTTGCTCACAGGAGGAGGTTTTTCAGGCAATTTGAAAAAGAATATTCGCAAAACTCGCAATGGTAGCAGGTTTTACAGTCATCTGACTTTAGATGGGGTGTGTTTAGGGTCCTTGTCTGCAAATAATAGTAATACGTCATCATCATTATTATAACATTTATTAGACTACATAAATGTGCAGACGCTTGTATCCAAAAAAAAAAGAACAAAGCAATTTGTCACATCTCATTTCGATAATACAGTGATCTGGACAATAGAATAATACATTTCCTACTAAAAGTGAAAACAACTTAAAATAATGCTTAATGCTAAGGAGCCGGATGGTGTTCAGTCCTAGAAGGCGAGCAATGGCGGCGGACGAGACATCCTCGATTCCCTGCTACTCAGGAAACAGAGGTATACCATACTTAACAGAGGCATTCCCTCGTTAGGGAACTCTTAAATCTTGTCGGAGGAGTGCCAACGAATTGAGATCCCTAACAACACGCCATGATGCTGGCCCCTTCCAGCGCCCTAGCCATCAGCCTCCCGCCAAAGCATTGTTTTTAACTTATGTTTTCTCTTATGGCTTAGGCTGTGGCTAGGCAAGGTGGCTAGGAAGAATCACACTGCTGTTCCAGAAAGACCACGCTCAGTGGATTTGTACAACATTGTTTGAAGCGTGCCCAACCTGTAGGAGGGAACACTGCATAGCCCCTGCCCGCCTGGATGGAGGCACTGAAATAAATGTATGTACTAGCCCGTAGGGTAGTGAAACATACGGCAGTTCTTGAGGTACTCCCAGCCCGATGGGTGGGAGCGTAATCAGCAAGGATGACAGACCAGGGTCTGTCAAGGGGAGACTACGGAGGTAGCCCGGAGGGTAGCTTGAACGTGGAAGAAATGGGTCACCGCAGGGACCACTGATAAGGCCACCCAGTCAACACAACTCCGATGAGAGGAAATATGACCTGGTGCCGAGCGATCCGTCTCGCCTGGTGCTGGAGGAGTGATGGAGGAACTCACAAGGTTAACACATATTGCACACATCTTGCCCAGAGGGCGGAAATGGTGTAGCAAGCCGACATAACCTAATTGCTCGCACTTCTGGCCATGAGAGTACACGGGAGGAAACAGGTTCAACACGTAAGCTATAAAACCTAGCCCGCAGTTCTCAGATGTACGCTAGCAAGGTGCCTTGCGCCAGTGCCCAGGAGGAGGCGACATTCTTGTAGAGTGTGCTGTCAACCTAGATGGGCAAGGCACGTCCTGGGACTCATAAGCCCGGACGAAAGCATCCTTAGCCAGTGGGCTAACCTCTGCTTGGATGACGGCCTCCAGACTCTGGACAAAGTAATTGCATGATGTTGTTACCTTGTTTATGAATAATAATAATAATAATAATACATTTTATTTAAAGGTGGACACCTCATGGACACCTACAAAATAGTAAACAATCAATTCAGTACAACAACAAACATTAATCACATAAAACCCTCTGTGTCATGATGTTGTACTGTTCTGACTCTGCTTCAGTGTGTGCATGACAGTGTGTGAAAATTAGCCGTGTGCTTGCCTGTAGTGACAATTGTAGTGTGTTTGCATTGAAGAAACCATCAAAATATTTGACATATTTCTTGTCTTTAGTGTCACACAGGGTAATAGAGGAGGTGAACAACATTCAGGAGAATCTAGAGATCGAGAAGACATGCAGAGGAGTGTGGAAGCTTTGGCTTCAAAGGTGAGGTTTTACAATAAAGTTACGATTGTCTGTTCTGTTTTATGCTATTGCATTTGATTCTTCTCCTTTCTGATTTATTTGATTCTGTCCTGTTTGGTTCTTTGTGAATTGATTATGTTCTGATTTATTTACATTCTATTCTGTTCTGATTCATTTGATTTTGTTCTTTTTTGTTTGATTTGAATCTCTTTCATTTAAAGCTGCGTAGCTTTTCGGGGCTAAATATTGTCCAAAATACATATTTGAGAAAATACATAACCAGCCAGTGTTCAAAACTATCTGCTTGCCTTAGCACGATTCAAAGCGGTAAGCTCGTAATACGTTTTTTAATTCCAGTGGTACTGGTGGATTTCCGCTGGAGATTCGAGCATGTCTTTGCGTCATTACGTCACATCTGTACACATAAAGGAGTCTCGGCTAGTAGGCTATATTGCAAATGAGGATGTTGGAGGTGAAGATTTAAAGCCTTTTCTCACAGCACTTGATATTATTACACTTATCAATTTGATGGGGGATCCAGAAAGGTTTTAAACAACAATCACCAGTGACAACAGATTCACCCGCTGTAAAATGAAAAATACTTTGTTCGTACTTCGGAGTCGCTACAGAAAAAAGAGACTGCAACCGGACCCATGCGAAAACAAGGATACATATCGGAAGGATATGGATATGTTGTCAAGCAATGCTTGCTTACGTTGTTACGTTAATGCTTACATTAACAATTTGAGAATGAGGTATAATTTGCAGGGTTTTGCGTGATATGATCATTTATAAGCAATTGTTTGATTTTATCAGTGTGATTTACTGCAATGTCAGAACCAGAAACAAAAGTGGATGTTTCTTACATGTTCAGATGACATTTTCCTTGTCATACTTCCAAAAACAAAACAAATCTGTGATTCTGAATGCTTGTATCACACCGGGGTGGTGACTGACAGCCTCACACTCTTCTCAAACATTGTGTTCATCCACGCTTTGCCGTGTGAAGGGTGTTGAAGTACAACTCACGTAAAGTTGTTAATTCCACGAATGACTGCAATTGCAGATTTCAAACAGAGAATGGCGACAAAGAGGAAAAACGCAGACTGCAGCTTTAATTTTCTTGCGTTCAGTTTTATGTGATTCTCTTTTGTTCAGTTTCTTTTGATTCTGTCTGTTCTGATTCATTTGATTCTTTTTTTTTTTTTTATATTTTCTTCTGTTGTGATTCATTTGAGTCTTTTCTTATTTATTTGATTACATTTTTAATTGTTTTCTTTTGGTTCTATTCCCTTCTTTTGGTTTTGGTTTGTTATTGTATATTCTATTCTATACTAATATCCGTTTTCTTCTGTTTCTTTGCTCTACTCTTCTTAGGAACATTACTTCTAGAATCATATATTCATGTTTTCGCTTGTGCTTTCATGGTAAATAGGCTGGGATGCATCATGCCTCCATCCATCCAACATTCCATCCATTTATTTCCTCCTCCACCCTGAGCAAAGTACACACAATTGTACTCCACGTGGGCAGTCACTCCATTGAGTTCATGCCGAAGTCAATCTTGAGACCATTTCCCTCCCATGTACCTGCATCTTGGTGTTGACTGCCTGCCCACCTCACTGGTCCTGCTCATTACAGAAGTATTCAATTCTACCATCCGTTCCCGCTCAGCACATTGTTTAGTCGGGTTTCGGTTCTGCCGCTCAGGCTCAGTCTGGTCTGAAATGTGAAGTGGCATCTACGCTGAATGCTCAGCAGGTAAATGGATCTCTAAAAGCCCAGGTGTGAGGCAAATTAGTGGGAACGATTACCGGCTCATTGCCGTCATCTGATGGATGAATCAACTATCTTCTGCTGTCTGTCGGTGATGAGCGCTGATCACCACACACAGAGAGAGAAATGAGAGAAACAGTAGTAGTGAAAAGAATTAAAGACACAGATAAAAGAGATAAAGACCAGGAGGAAATAGTCTTTAGGTTAAAAAAGGACACTGTTGTCCTGCGTTTTAAGAAGCAGGCTAGCGTTTTCCACGCAAAGGAAAACGAACTTTCATTTTTGTATATGACAAAATTGACTGAGATGACAAAATCCTGTGGTTCTCGGTTATTTAGCATGGTCAAAGATTACTGTCCCTGCCATTTCTTGAAAATCACTTTCTCAGCGTCAGTTCTCGAGTATTCTCTAGAGGTGTCTTTTTTTCCCTTTGAAGTATGTGAAGCCATCACAGATGTCACATCACAATTTCTGAAAGCTGCGGTTGAGGAAGACTGCGGAGCATTTCATTTGTGCGGAGGAAATAGACCTGCAGCTGGCCGTTTTGTGCCTCAGCATTATGTGTTGGATAAAAGCTCGATTTAACCAATCAATGGTTTCCTGACATCCTTAAATGCACAGCCCAAGCTTGTGTCTGTGTTCGCAGTGGCCACTGTGCACGAAAACCGGTACAGATGCCCTTTGTCCTGGCTGCTCTGTGAACACCCCACACCGAGCCACTCGGAACTAACAGCAAGGTTTTGGCCTCCACAGGTTTGCTCAACTTCTATCTGTTCGGGACACATGTCTGATTGAGGATGCGGTTGTTTTTGTCACTAGTTGCTCTTTCAGCATATAGCTGGATTATCTCAAGTGCCTCATCTGTTTTTATTGAAAGGCAGCCAGGAAACACTTTGCATTGTATTGGTCTCTTAAGTTCTAGTTTTATTGCATTAAACTTGTTGATTTTCACAAAAGTTTTGTTTTATTCTACCATTTGAGGACAGTGAGATTTTTTTTTAAATGCTACTGCTGGATTTTAATATATTTTAAAATGTAATGCATTCATGTGATGGCAAAGCTGAATTTTCAGCAGTCATTACTCCATGATCCTTTCAGAAATCATTCATTGAAACATTTCTGATTATTATCAGTGTTGGAAACAGTTGTGTTGCTTTGATATTTTTGTGGAAACCTTGACACTTTTTTCAGGATTCTTTGACAAATAGAAAGTCTTTATTGAAATAGTAGTATTTTTTAACATTCAAAAAATTTAATTTAATGCGTACATGTTGAATAAAAGTATTAATTTCTTGAAAAGAAAAAATCAGTACTCCAAACATTTGAACGTAATGTATATCAGACTACAAAAAGTCGTCTGGTCATCGCAAAACATTCCCATTTAAAAAACGCACTATATTACCATATAACTTTTTTCATTTATTTTTTTAATTTGTTGTTGGTAGTGGACGATATTGCTTATTTAATTATTGATACTGATTTCTTCTGTTTTTACATTTGCTAAAATCTTTGTTCATCTTCAAAAACACTAATAATTTAAATGTTAAATGTAATCATTAGCATATCTTTAAACTCAATATCATTTTCATACTGAGAGATTATAATGTTGTAGATGCATAAATTGTATCAGTTAAAGCATTAAAAGTGGTTAATTTTATTTTTAAGTGTTTTGTTTGTAATTTATACACATACAATTTTCTAAAATTGCAATACTCTACATTTATCTATTATCTCTCATAACATGAAGATAATAATCGCCTTATCAGTATTGTCCAGAATTGTAATATTGGTGCATTCCTTGGGTTTATTTTGCCACAATGACCAGCTGACTGTATATTATCAAACTTATAGCATAAATGAATAACTGGAAATTAAATATTGATATTGCCTTGTTGATTGCTGTTTTTGTGTAAACTAATCTTGTGAATATCTATAAAACAAGTGTGGAAAACTTGATTTGCATCTCAGTATGCATGGTGGAAAATAAATCTCACCTTTTCCTGAAAATGCGAAGGATACGATTGTGAAAATTACAGCATTGGCTCGTTCCAAATTTACATTTAAATGAGTCCAAAAATTTTGGTTGGTGTGACTGGAGGACGGTGAGCAGAATTGTCTCAAAAAGTCTCTACATTTCAGCTGTATGATTTATTGTGTATGATGGCTGTAATTTTGTCTGCCAAGAGACCCGAGGCAGGCAGACACCTCATCTACCTAAAAAAAAAGAAAGAAAAGAAAATCATAATCAATTTCTTAAACTCTGGAACATTTTGAATTAAAAAGCAGTAATGGATGAGGGTTAGAGGGTGGTGGCAGTCAAATCAAAGTGCAATCCAAACACATGACATTTTGTTTTGATGTGTGATGATCAGAGGAGATGAGGGGCCTGGCCACCTCGGGACGCACGTCTGATTTCTGCCACTGTGTAATTTTGCCGCTGCGCTCTCATCAATGCCGGATGATTATCACAGAGCGAGCGTGCATGTGTTTCTGCATGTTTATACCCGTATTATGTGTTGTTGATTGCGTTTTAAAAGATGCGTTTCGGCAGGAAGGATGCCATCAGGAAATGGATTCACGTGCTGTGTGTCCTCACTTGAATGTCATTAATAAAGGCTCGTTAAAGACGGGGCATTTTATCCCTGCCTCCCACTCTTTTTCTCTCTCTGACCGGAATGTCATCCGGGACTAATTTACATACCTCCACCCATTGGCTCTCTGAATTTCCATTAAGTGGACTCCCTAATTGAAGTGTGAATGACCAGTCTTAAATTACTTTAATTGGATGTTCAAAAAAGGTAAAAATGTCTCGGATAGCAGTTATGTACATGTTGCGATGGTGGGGGTTGATATCCGTGCCTGATAGAATGTGTAATTATTTATGAAAACAGGAGTGTCTGCTGCTGCTGCTGCCCCTGCATACGTGTAATGAAATGTCTATTATTTTGCCCTTGATTATTGCTCTTTTCCAGAGTGTTTGTGCTGTGTGTGTTTGGCTGTGATTGAGGGGAATTGCATGAGCGCTGCTGAGGTTCCAGTGGGCTGGTCTGTCTACATGCTGCTGATTTGATTTCTCATATCTTTTCACTCTGAGGCAAATGCAGAAAATCACCGGCTTGCGTTTTATATCATTTGTGGTGTTACAGGTGTCATTTTGATCTCTGATTATTCCTATAAATGTGACGACATTTGCCCTCACTAGATTAACTTGTGCTGGTTTTGCAATTTTGCACTGTCAAAGACACTGTATTTTCGTTCTCTTTACCAAGACATTTCGTTATTTTAGCTCAATTGGTATCGCTTGATACTGGCACCACCAAGGTCATAGGGTTCAGATGTATAGCCTACCTTGCAAGCTCTCTCAGGTCACTTTGGATAAATGCGTCTGCCAAAAACACTAGACTAACGTATATCTTTCTTTCAGCTGAACAGACAGAACCGTTCTTTGAAGAGGAAGAGTATGCTCTATATATCCCGTCTTGGTGCCGATGTCATCGCTGACATAAATCTTGATGATGAGGATGAAGAAGAAGCACAGGAGGAGGAGTCAGGTGTCTGCAGCTCCTTCCCACTGTCAGATTGTCATCACAGGTGGGTCAGTGCACTGTCCCACAATGTATTGCTTCATTTTTTTTCACTTTATGCTTTTTGTATCTACATATTAGATGAATATCATTTAAATTAATATTAAAGTAATATAATTTCTACACCACTTGCAACTAAAGAATAAGCAACTCAACTGGGCCTAACAACATTGGCTCCTCATGAAATCATTTTAAGTCAAATAATGGAGGAAAAGCGTGTGTATAACGGTATGCTCAGTTTCTGTCATTTCGTTTGTCTTAGTTCAGTAATTAATCTCATCATTTGTTCAGTTCAGTTCTACACACTAGTTCTGATTACCACTTGTGTTTATAAGCCCTGAGTTATCCTTAGTTCATTGTCCTGTATCGCCTGTTGTGTGGTTGTGTTTTCATGACTCTTCTGAGTTTTAATGAGCATGATATTAAAGACTGTTTGCTTTTGAGCCATTCTTCTTTGTGCACTACTTACTACAGCCTCACATGAAGTGTGTGAAAGCAGTCATTATATTTACAGTTTGGTGCTGCTACTAGTCCATAAATTAGAAACTTTCTCTTTAAGTATCTCGTTTCTGAGGCTATGATGTTAATTAATATTTTATCCAAAAATAAGAACTATCTATCCATCTATCTATCGAGATATGTGTATGTATATCAAAGTGAGGCTTCAAGAACCAAAAAGGAAACAAAACACACACACATAATACAAGTAATACATAATACAACACTAAACATTGTAAAAGGTCCATTCAACGTGCTTTATTCCAAGTCTTACAAGCATTCAGTATTTTTTTTGTTTTGAAACAGACCGAAAATTAAGTTATTTTTCACTAATAATTTTCCCCTCTGCTGCAGTTCTCAGTTCATGATTTTTTGTTACAAAAAATTATTCCAGTTTAGGCTGTTTTGTACTGTAGGTTTTTTATCTATATTTTCTTGTTCATCCGTGGTAGAGCTGAGAGATAAATTGGAGGTGATCCTGGCTGAGAAGAAGCAGATTTTGATCGAATCTGGAGACAACAAGAGAGCAGCTCTGCCAAACTAGACAGGAGGTATGTGAAAAAGACATTTAATCTTGGGTTTTACTGCATTAATGATCCAATACTCATCTTTAAGGTTGATCTTCTGTACATCATTTTAAAAAAGGCCTAGCATATACACTCTAAAATCATTCACTTTTTTAATGGATGTAAAAACCTCTCAAAGCGGAACTGTTTTGATCCTCCTCCTTAATGTCTTTAGTGTTAACCCTTGCCATGTTTCACTGTAGCTTTCACTCAGAATAATAACCATTAAATAGAAAAGAGGGAGTTGTCTTTGTGTCGTGTTGTTTAATGTTTTAGATGAACCAGTAATACCCAAATAAGTGAAGCCCTCACTCTCCCTTTCTTCCTAAGCTCCTGAAAGAGAAACATGATAATACTGTTTTAATAGCTGAAACATTCCAACAAAAGAAGCTCTTGGGAAAATACAACAGAGGTCAGTTGTGCTCCTGTTCCCTACTATATCCTCTTACATGAACCACTCTCTCTCTCTCTTTTTACTGCTTTCCAATCCAGACATTCATTGATCCTAACCTCTGTACTCACACTCACTGTCACATCTTCATTCATAGCCTTTACTGTGTTTCTTACAGTATTTTATGCCGTATATATGCAGTATATTTATAACTGTATTCTGGACAAATGTCTGCAAAATAGTTTAGATTTATTTAAAAAAAAATACTTCCCTTGATCTAAGCGGTACAAGACTTGGCTACTTTTCCTAAGTTTGCCTCCTGAACACACACAATTTTTTTGACTCAATTCTACAATGTTAAGTGGGTGAAAAAAGAAATTCCTTAATCTTGTATTTGGGTCAAAAATGAACACCCATTAGAAATGAATGGGAATAACTGTAATTTCAGAGCATTCTAAAATAAGCCAAAATAAGACACCAGGTGACAGCAAAGTCCCTTCTTCTTTAGGTTTTAGCTCTAAGAACTTACTGGAATTATATTTTAATGAAGTTAAAAAACAAATAAATAAACGAAACATAAAAATAAGCATATTTTACATCGAAAATATGGTGCTTTGTGGAAGTAAATAAATATTTAAAAAAAAACACCAGAATAAAAAAAAACACCAGAAATGGATAGACAAAACTTTATCGAAGACAGTGATATAATATTTATAATAAATAAAGAATTAGGGTCACACCTGAGTCCTCTGTGCCCACATTTGTCCACAATTACAGGATTAAGGGCTATAAAGTGAATATGGTTTGAGGGCTACGCCATGTTGAATTTTGTTGTTGTTCACTACCGTTCAAAAAGTTTGGAGTCAATTTATTTTATTTTTTTAAAGAAATAAATAGCAAAGATGCATTATATTTTTATTTTAAATAAATGCAGTTGTTGTTGTTTTTTTACTTTTGATTCAACATTTGAATCCTGAAAAAAGTGCAACTGTGACACTGAGGAGAAGACTGAAATAATGGCTGCTGAGAGCTTTGTCATCAGAAAGATGCATGACATTTTAAAATATATTAAAATAGAAAGCAGTTATGTTTAATTATAATAATATTTCAGAATATATATTTTAAACAATGCAGCCTTGCTGAGCATAAGAGACTAAAATCTTACTGACCCCAAACTTTTGAATGGTAGTGTAAATAAATGACCTCTGAAGAAGACAGCAGAATTATGGGTAAGGGTCACCTAAGGTTACACCCTGAATGCTTTTAAAATTCTGTGCCATTTCCTGAGTGCCCTGTTCTGACTACATCAGAAGTTGAGTATGAATTTACATGGCACCATAAGCATTTCAAAGATTGATTGAGTGATTGAAATCTTTGCGACGGACATCAAGGCTCCAGAACTCTAACCATCTGAATGCTTTCCTGTGTCATTTTCTAAGTATGCTCTAGATGAGTTTGAGGCCTTACACAATCTAAAGTTGTGAGAGGGACCTGCAGTTCTGAAGCAGAGAAGTTTGCACATGAGGTGAAAGCTACAATTTGATTTGATCTCATCATTAATGAAATGATTGAAATGTATTAGACATTATAGGTAGGGATGCACGATGTATCAGCCAGCATATCGGTATCTGGCCGATATGTGTTCATTTTTAATGTTATCGTTATCGGCCTGGTAAGAAAATGTGGCCGATATATTAAAGCCGATAATTAATGTATTATTCCCTTCAGATGAGACACTTGTTGAGCACTGTTTATGTTTTTGAATTTCTTGAAATATGATTGAAATCTCTTCAAAAACATGAAATACTGGTTCGGTACAACAGTGCAGCGCAAATCTGTCATATCAGCTATACAACACTATAATGAGAACATCATTATAATTGTGCGCTTGGGACATGGATTTAATTGTGAGACTTTTGTTTTTGTAATCAGACTCTCAAAATTAGATAAAAAATTGGATTTAGATTTATCGGCCGATATATCGGATTATCGGTTAAATATAAAGAATTATCGGTTGTCGTATCGAGCCAAAATTTTCATATCGGTGCATCCCTAATTCTTAGGAACTGTGAATATTTATGCGTTTCTGGAATATGTTAATTAAGTGGTGTGTGAACGTGCTCTTTATTTGCCCTCTCTCTCTCTCTCTGTGGGTGTATGAAGATGCTAGTAGAACAGAAGAAGCTTGAAAAGACAAAGCCAGATGTTGATCCAGAATGTGTCTCCAGCAGAAGCTCTGCAGAAAGCTCTGGCAGAGATCAACACACTGACACACACTCTCAGAGACACAGAGATTTGAGCATCAACAGCAGGTAACATACACACACACACACACACACACACACACACACACACACAAACTAATCCCCACAGTGTCCTTAGAGGGTAAATACTAAATGTCATTAAAATAATAACAGACAAACCAATCAAATCAACCACACCAGACCCTCCCAGTGCCACTCAAAAACTCACACATGCAGTGTATTACTTGTGTAAAAGGAGAAAAATGTATCAGCATTCTGCATTTAAATAATCATTGACTTTATGATTAAAGGATTAGGGGAAATGGTTAAGAATCAACTTGACTTACTTTGAGAGCATTTGTCTGGGAGAGAGACTGGTCACCATTTAATTTTCATGACATAATCTTGACATGATGACAGATTTTCATTTTCACACTTACAAAGTTCACATTACATTTTAACAACCCCATGTTTTGTTTTTTGTCTTTGGTTGTTGTGCTTTGTGTGTTTCTGTGGTTATGCTAGGTAAAAGCTCTTGAAGAACAGATACACGGCAGTGAATTAAAGAAGCAGCTGACAGCATTATTGAGACAGACAAGAATTGCTGAAGGAGAGAGAAAAGAGTGGCAAGCACAAACACACTAAGGCTGAAACTGAAGCCAAAGACCTCAGAGTCACAGGTACCAGTGTTGTGAGAAATTCAGAGCTCGAATAAAGAGTTTTAAATTACATTCCAAATTAAAGTCTGGATATTTTTGATACCTCCGTTAAAATTCTTGCAATATTGAGCTGGAATTTAGAAAGCATTCTAAATTCAAAATGATGTACAGCCCTGACAGTTTCACATATTTAATAAACCACATATAGGGCTTCATCAGGTGTTGTCTTTTGTGAAGTTGTGTTAAAGGACAGATGCCTCAAATTCAATTTCTTTGATTTTCAGTTGAAATTCAAATGTTGTTTTTTAAAGCAGCCTCTTTATGCTCACCAGGGCTGCATTTATATGATCAAAAATACAATAAAAACATTAATATTGTGAAATATTATTACAAATAGCTCTTAAAATAGCTGTTTTCTATTGTAGATATTTTAAAATGTAACTTATTTCTAGTGCTGTCATTTCAGCAGCCATAAATCCTGTCTTCAGTTTCACATGATCCTTTAGAAATCATTTTAATAGGTTGATCAGGATTCTTGGTATAGATTACATAATAATTTGCAGTATGTTCAAAAGAAACAGCATTTAATTGAAATAAAAAAATGTAGCATTATAAATATCTTGACTGTTATTTTTTTCATTCTATTTAATAAATCCTTGCTGAAGTTTTAATTTTTTCTTTAAAAACAAGTAGTGTATGCAACACTTACACCAACCCTGTGTGTTTTTGCAGTGGAGAGAGCTTTGAAAAGAAGCTCCAGCAGATTGTCCAACCCACCAGCAGCTGCCCAGCACCCCCTCCGCCTCCCCCACCCTCCTCCACCTCCACCCCCTGCCCCCTCAAGCAACCCACTCAGGTCAGTGTCTGTTTGTGCCCCAAACCCCTGAAATGAATGTAAACATGTTTTTATGAGAGTTAGCATTTGAAAGAATCCCAAAAATCTGATGAAAACTGGTTGCAGTGCAGTGGCTGTTTGCTCATTGTGCTCAGTTTCAATGACATTTATATTTATTAATTTAGCTGACACTGTTATCCAAAGCAACTTACAATTGCTATATATGTCAGAGGTTGCACGCCTCTGGAGCAACTCAGGGGTTAAGTGTCTTGCTCAGGAACACATTGGTGTCTGGCAGTGGATTCTAGAACCCGGGTCTGTCACACCAAAGGCATGTGTCTTATCCACTATGCCATCACCACACCCATATTGTTCTTGTTCAGAACAATATTTCTTTTTTTCTTCTTGAAACAGGAAGTTTAAAGGGGTCATGAATTGGCTTTTTAAATTTTATTATATTGTTGTCTGAGGTCAACTTATGACGTTCGCTTGGTTTTTGCATTCAAAAACATCAAAATGAATAAGTAATAGGCTATTTTGTACCCACCTACCTGAAAAACGGTTGTTTTTTTCAAGCCCACTACTGTGAGTGGATAACAGTTTTACATATTATAATGAGTTTAACTCACCCGCACTTGGGAAAACCGTTCAATGTTGTTTAAAATGGCAACCGGATTCGCCCATACATGTTCGACCAAGAGTCCGTGTGTTGCACAATTCCTGTCAGATCCAATATAGACGGCACAGCAGCGTTCTTTACTCTTAATCGGTCCGCAAATCCAGTCTTGTTTACAAAACAATCTTTAGTGAAACGAAGCAAACAGACGACGATGTTTTACCTCATCAGCTGGAACGCCATTAAAAATAAAGTTTATCCATGCAGTCCTATTGGAATCCAGCGAGTGTTTCTTTTCACAACCAGGCACTGCACAATATTCTGTATTGCTCGGTAGCCTACAAATCCAGTTTGTCATCACGAGGGTAGGCCTATGTTACTTAGCTATATGCGTGTAATGCGCGAATCGGTGGGCGGGGCTAAACCAGCTGTGTTGAAGTAGGAGTTGATCTTCTGTAAGGGGGTGCTGTTTTAACTCCTTTGACGTCATAGTTTCCCACTTTTAAAAATGAGTCGTTTTGGGGCTGGTGTCAATAAAGCTTTTATTGGACTAACAGAGGACGTTTTCAGTTCTGAAACTTACAGGATATTCTTATAATATGATGACCTCTTAGATGTCAAAAGCTCAAGAAAAATTTTATTTCTCAGTTCATCACCCCTTTAAAGGAAATGTTTGAAAGGGCTTTTCCTTTTTTCTTTCTTCTCTTTTTTTCATCTGTTTAATAACCAGTAGCTATTTTTTTCTAATTCTGTCTTTTGTCTCTGTCTATTTCAGCTCATTACTCTCTATACTTTCGGTAAGAAAAAAATGTGAGCGCTGAAATTGCATTAGTGGAGAAGACTCCTCTGAGAAAATCCCAGGTAAAGAGCAAAGCTCTGACACATTCTATTTCCATTCTATAAATATACTCAGGTTAAAAGTTCTGCTGTTTGAAGGATGCGCTTTAATAATTAATAAATGCAAAGATTACATCTGTTAAAAGCACCATAATTGTAAAAGTGTGTTTGCCATATAAACCGTGTGAAGATCTCATATGTTTATCTTGACCTTTTGAATCAGTGTTAATTGAGGTGCGTCAGTGCATTCAATCAGACGGAATGTATTTGAATATATACTATTTCGTAACAAAGTAAAGTTCTGTTCCTCATTCACAGCTGTGGGAAATAATAAAATATTTGGGTAAAGTTCAGAGTTGGTCCTGAGCCATTTCTTTCAGCCTTGTACTAAAAAAATAATAGAAGGGAGAAGAAAGAAGACACGCAGCTTTTTGCTGAAGGGCAAATACGTCTTGTATAGAGTTTGGATAGTAATTATCAGATTTATGCTAACAAAAATCTAACAATTCTTCAAATTACTGGCAAAATGTTTCAGGTTTAATTTCATTTGTGAACTATATTATTAGGGCTGGGTAAAAAATATTGATTTCTTTGATTTTAATTGATTCGAATTTCGATTTCTATTTTTACCAAACACGATATCTATTCTTAAAGGGATAGTTCACTTTGAAATGAATTTTTGAGTATGTTTCAGCTTACCTCAAGGGCATCCAAGATGTAGGTGTCGTTTTTTTCAGGCAGTAGTTTCAATTTTGATATTTTTAGGTCAAAGCGTTCTTGTCTGTCAGTCATATAATGCAGGTCTATATCTCTTGCCAACTGCCAATTTAGTGTCTTTGGAAAAGAGAATGTTTTAGAGATTTGTATCATGTCAGAAAAACATCAGACTGGTAAGCAGATAATATTAACATTTTTGTTCCAGTTTAATGACAGAATGATTAAAAGTGTTTCCAAGGCCACTAAACAAAAATAAACATTATAGATTAACTTTCTTTTGATGTGTGTATATATATATATATATATATATATATATATATATATATATATATATATAAATTTGTGCATGCAAGCTCAAATAGAAACCCTATGCAATTCTGTTACAGTTCTGCTCGGTATGTTTGATATTATTCAGTGTCTAAATTGACTGCTGATGAAAAGCAGCAGACGTGCATTTATCTACATAAATGCTGTTTATCATAAGTGCATCTGCATATTCTATAACTGAAGTAACATTCAGGCAATAAGTGTGTGTTTTAATCTGACAGAGAAGGACATCAAACAGCAAGCTGTGGATGAGATGATGCAGCGAATCAAAAATGGAGTTCAACTCCGACGTGTTTGCCAGACAACCAACAAAACCAAACTTGGACAGGTACACGTTTCATAAAAACAAAACACTCACAGCCTGACAAACAACTTTGACATACAAACTCTCCCCTTTAACTGCTCTTAACTTTCTTTTCTATATACAGGTAATCATTGTAATTAAATTAAATGACTTATTAAATTACTTGCCTATCAAGTTACTCCCAATTAAAGGCATAGTTTAACCCAAAAATGACTCACCCTCATGTTGTTCCAAGCCTGTAAAAATAGTATTTGTCCTGTTAAACACAAAGGAAGATATTCAGAAGAATGTGGAAAACTGGATATACATATACATATACATATGTATACATATACATATACATATTGCATCACATAAATAAATTGTAATAATATTTCATAATATTGTTTTTACTGTATTTTTGCTCAAATAATGCAGCCATGGTGAGTAGGCCATATAATAGTTTTTTTTATTATTACAAAATTATCATTTTAAAAATAAGAACACCCACTAGTCTTTCATTTCATGACATGCTAATTTGTTACATGCTAATTTTTCTGATGGGTTTCCCTACAGAAAAGAACGGACACCATCAAATTCTGCCATACCAGGAACTTCAGGGAATCCTGGTCAGTATTGTTTTTTTAATTTTTTTTATTTTATTTATTTATCTGATTGAATATTATATTATTATAATCACTAAAAAATATATATATATATATATATATATATATATATATATATATATATATATATATATATATATATAATGAAAGTATAGATTTTTAATTTTTAAAAAAATCAATGTAATGAATTAAAAGCTAGCTGTTAGCATGGTAACGGAATCTTTCTGTTAAGACCTCCGCCAAGCGCCCTGGCCCCTCCTCCTCACATGGGACCCGCCCTCCATCACCATCTCCGAAGTCTGAGCTAGAGAAAGCCCTGCACAGACGGAGGGAAGCATTGAAGACTGCAAAGAATAACTGTCAGTCAAACACACACATTTCACTACATTTTCTCTTGTCTGTTGAGCCAGATCAGTCATTTATCTTTTCAACCTTCCCCTCCAGCGAATCCCAGTAGTGTTTTGGATCTGACCCAGACTGAGCAAACCCAGCCAGAACCAGGGGCAGGACACAAGGGAACAGGACACACCACTACACACAACAACCACAATATGCACTGACCTTCTCAAGCCCTCATAGGAGCTCATAGGTTGTGAGTATCTTCTCTATTATGTAGAGCCAAAAACTACATCACCATCAATTTTTTTTTTTTGGTTTAAGAGTTTTTATATTCAATTTCTATGTCTTCAAAATCCATAAAATAATATAGTTTATAAATTGTATGATTCAGCATATTAACATTTTACCTTATTAACACTATCATTAAAATGTTTAGGGTCAGTAAGTTGTTTTTTTGTTCTTTGTTTTGTTGAAAGAAAGGA
Organism: Hybognathus amarus; assembly: GCA_030378365.1. NCBI lineage: Eukaryota > Metazoa > Chordata > Actinopteri > Cypriniformes > Leuciscidae > Hybognathus > Hybognathus amarus. Next base: position 117,300 of record JAQIUQ010002298.1, on the reverse strand, counting down.
ACACTTTACTGAACACTTGACAGTAAAGACTTTTACATTGTAAAAATAAATGTTGTTCTTTTATCAAAGTATCAGTTTCCACAAAAACTGAAAACTGTTTTTAACATTGAAAAAAAAAAAATAATAATAAATGTTTCTTGAGCACCAAATAAGCATTTTAGAATGATTTCATGTAGAGTAATGATACTGAAAATTCAGATTTGACATCACAGGAATAAATTATACTTTAAAATATATTAAATTGTACATCGAAGTTATATTGTATTACATGTGTGTGTGTGTGTGTGTGTGTGTGTGTGTATATATATATATATATATATATATATATATATATATATATATACACACCTAAAGGATTATTAGGAACACCTGTTCAATTTCTCATTAATGCAATTATCTAATCAACCAATCACATGACAGTTGCTTCAATGCATTTAGGAGTTCTGTTGAGACATTCAGATGGTAGAGTCAGAATTTGGTGTAAACAGAATGAGAACATGGATCCATCATGCCTTGTTACCACTGTGCAGGCTGGTGGTGGTGGTGTAATGGTGTGGGTGATGTTTTCTTGGCACACTTTAGGCCCCTCAGTGCCAATTGGGCATCGTTTAAATGCCACGGCCTACCTGAGCATTGTCTTCTGACTCATGTCCATCCCTTTATGGCCACCATGTACCCATCCATTCTCTTGGCTACTTCCAGCAGGATAATGCACCGTGTCACAAAGCCCTTGAATCATTTCAAATTGGTTTACTGAACATGACAATGAGTTTACTGTACTAAAATGGCCACCACAGTCACCAGATCTCAACCCAGTAGAGCATCTTTGTATGGTGTTCCTAATAATCCTTTAGGCGAGTGTATATATGTGTGTGTGTATTTTTGATCAATTAAATGCAAGCCTTGGTAAGCATAAGAGACCTATTACAAAAGCATTTTAAAAATCTTACCAACTCCAAACTTTTGAACAGTATACGTCACCTATACAAGAGGTTGCTTGAATGAGAAAAAAAAATCGCATGAGATCTCAGATATTATTATAGTAATCTCAACAATGTTAATTAGTAAATTTGAGCACAGTTTGAGGATAACTCATATATTCTTCTGCATCCAGAGCCTTTTTTTAGCTTATACTATCACTGCATGTCAACAATTTGAGTCTGTTTTTGTTCTTTTCAGAAGAGACAAAGTTGACACTTAAATGAAAGAATACTAATAAATCTATTCTCATAAGCTATGAAAGAGCGAACCCTGAGCAATAACTTGTTTGCAAAAAATGTATTAGTGAAGTTGTATTAACTTGAGAACATGCACAAATCTTTAAGTTGTAATGTTTGATTTATTTTCTTGGCTGTGATGAACATTTTAATAGTAGTGAAACGAAATCCCTCGGTCCCACAGTCTTGTACTTTGGCAGGGCCGTTCTCTCTGAACAAAGTTATTGACACATGCTTTGTCTGTGCGAGAAGCATTTCTAGAGGGGCGTTGGTGACTAGCCTTGAACATGTGCCAACCTAGTGTGTTTTCAAATGGCTTTGGCTAGACTAGTAATAACCTTGCAATGTCCCGCTCTGTAATTACAAGCCACTGGTGTGAACTTAACCCCCTTTAAATATCTTTTTACTGTTTCATGAACATGGATATTTTTTCTCATTCAGCATTGGTCTTTCTCTCACAGAAATTGGTGTTTTCACCAACAATGGAGAAGAGAAACAATTTCGGGTCATCGAATCACACACGACTATTATTCCTGAGACAAATTTTTAAAATAACAGACAGTGAATTGATGCTATTTATATATCTATTGACTGAGTTGTAATGAAATGTGTTATTCTTTTTCAAATTGTTCATATGCCAACATGACAATAAAGCGCTATTGAATAGAATATATAAGGCAGTTTAGTTTAAATGGGTGGCTGAAGCTTTCTGAAAGCATGTGTATAGCCACGGGCCTGAGGAGGTTTCATTTATGGCAGCCCAGAAGAGACATTGTGTGAGGTGGGGATTTTTGTGATTCTAAATGTTTCATTTAAGGTCAGACTTTCGTAAGGTGTTGTTATATAGAGAAATACTTTGGTTTAGATAGAAATGAACCCCTTTTCTGGAGCCAAACAGTACATAGACTTTTCTTTCATCAATGGAAGGAGCCATTTATGATAGGTTCATGATATTTTTTTTCCATGTGGAGTTCAAAATGTTCATGCTATCAAATTATGATTTCTAAGTGATTGCACATTTCTAGTAACCCACATTTCTAGTTCTTTAATGCCCTTAGAAACTTAAGATGTCTTAAGAATTATATACATTAGTGTAAATGTGTGAAAAAATAAAAAAATAATATGTGTCAAAATAATCCTAACAAATAAATAAAACCATTTAAAGGCTATACGCTTTTTAAGACCTTGATGCGATCTAAAGGTCTTTTTGATCGTCTACAAGGCTGGAAAATCATTCAGGATGGGTTTGAAGCATCTGCTGTTGACTTGAGGTCAGTGATTAAGTGTTTGCTTGGTTCATTCATTGGCATTTTCGATAAACACCTTTCTGAATTTGATCCTTGAAATTTTGTATCTTCCCTCATCCATTCCGCAGAGAATCTGTCTTTATTCTGTCTTAAACGCACACTAGATCAGATTTATACAATAGTGTGACGTTTTTCATGCCTCGTTACACAACAGGATTTCATTTCCTCCGGTGAGCTGCAGCTGCTGTGATGTTGTTGTGCAGTGAAACAGGAGATGTGCGTGTTTGTGCTGAGGCTCAGTGACGCTTTCACACACTTAAGCACAATTTCCATTGCGGCTTAGAGCTCTTCATGGGGTTAAATCTTCCCGGACACAGATGAAACTTTATTCTCTACTCACTCTCTCTTTCTCCCCTTTTACTCTGTTCCTCACCTGACCCTGGTCTGCAACAGAGAATAACACACATTGTACACTCCCAATTCAAGGCTGTGTTTGAGAATCGTTTTTTTGGCATTGAGAATAGAAGAGCTTTGTGGATTTTTTTTTTTTTTTTTTCAGATTTATCTCACTTGTGAATTTGGTAAACATATTTCCTCATATTTTGACAATTTTGCATTAGACTGTGTATATAGCATGGATAGAGCCGATGTGTTAAAGCTGATATGTTTACTTTTGTAAAGGCTATGATGTATTTTTCCAGTGGTACACCTTTATTATTGAGGTGTTCATTGGTGTGTTGCCTTCATATCTAACAATACATGTTAATGTTCAATCAAATTAAAATAGCATCTTATGATTGGCTAAAATTACAAATTCTAGTGTATATAAAAAATCAAATAAAAATTTGGGGCACATTTTAAGTAGAAATTTGGTCCAGTTTTATAAAATACTATATATTATTAAATACTATATAAAACATTTTTAATTATAAAAAAAAAATAATAATAATAATAATATACATATATATATATATATATATATATATATATATATATATATATATATATATATATATTCCTGTTAAATCATTGCCTAATATCCTGTAGAATATAATACTACTATTCTAGTTCTAATTCTTCTCTATATGCCACTACTGTGTGTGAATATATATATATATATATATATATATATATATATATATATATATATATATATATATATATATATACACACACACACACACAACCTTCAAACTAGACGCGGAAGAGATGAGATCAGGAACTGGGATGATAAATATTCTGGAAAGCATCTGGATCCTTTTATAGTGAGAACGTTTTTCATCAATTTCAACAGCCATTCCCCAGCAGCTCAAGACAATCGATAATCAACTCACACTTTCACTAGCTATTCTGTCTATTGCTATTGTGTATTTTGATTTGTTGAAGTTTCCAGTTCACCATTTGTTGAAGATGCAAGTTGTGAATGAGTAAATATCTTTTTTAATTGTACTCTCTCCATCATCTTTTTACATGTTTCTCTTAATCGATGTACTATAAACATTCTGTCAATCTCAACAAGCTTGTAATCATAAAACACCACGCTGGGCTGCTGCCGTGTCTGTCCGTCCTACTGTATGTATGCTTTTTTTATAGTGTCCTGCAATACTTGTTTCAAAACCCTAGTCAAACAACACAAAACAGCCTCAAATTAGAGCCCAGCTTGTGTGTATGTATGTGAAAAACACTTAATTTCAACTGTTTTGTTAGTCATTTTGTTTATTTTCCAAACAGAATGATTGCCTGGTGGGGAGCCAGAGTAAGTCTCCAGAAACCCCCTCCACTCCTGCCGTGTGGAAATAGCTTTTTTTTCTTTGCAGATGTCAACCATTGTACACTTGCTGTCAAAATGCTGTCTGCTCTGCATCATCTAACTTTGGTGCACTTTCTCTGAGATGTGTTTCTCTCCTTAAATGTTTGTAAATTTAGGATTTATGTAAATCAGTTAAGAGGTTAACAAGATAAGGAACATGTTGCGAGTTGGTTGGGAGCCGAACGCATCACATTCTTGGAGAGTTTTCTGTAGTCTCGCAGCGCAGCTGTGGGTTTGTGTATTTCTCTCACTTGTTAACACAAAACAGTCCATTCACACTCTTTCACACAAACACATAAACACACACAAACACTTGTACGAAGCGGACACTGCTGCCCTTTTGAACAGGCTGGATAATTGGCCCCATTCAGTCACTATGTGTGTCAGTATCTGTTGTCTGTATATAGTGAGAAGAGGATGTGGAGAAGGAAGTGATGGGTTGTTTTATGCCTCTTCATAATTGAAGAAGAGCTTTGATTTCTCAAAAAAAAAAAAACAGAATAAATGTGGGAGTTCATTGTCTGAGGTAGCATTTTAGACTTTAAATTGATAATAATAATATGTAATTAAAGGCAGAATTTCTGTATTTAAAATATGTCATATTTCACAGGGCAAATTTAATTTTAATATTAAATATAATAGTTTTTATTAGTTAGTTTAATAGTTTAGATTTTTTTTAAATAGGTCCCAGTATATAACAAATTAATATTGGATTCATTTTGTAATAACTGATTTGTATTTTTTTTATCTTGCAGGTAAATCTGAAGCACAAGAAATGGAAAAGACCTCAGGACGAAAAATATTGACAAACACATTTAATTAAATTAGTTTTGTGGGCATAATTTGACTTCTATCACAATAATTATATGGTATATGTGGAAATGTTTACTGTGACAAATATTAAAACATATTTAAAAACAATGGGTGGGCTTTATTTAAAAAAAATAGTCTATTTAATAGTGTTCTTTTTTCAAAAATGTATGCACCATCTATTAGCTCTAAAATATCACACAAGAATGTTTTTTGCTAGATGAGGTGGGTCAGTTTACAATCCTGCGCCAAAAAATAAATTTTGACATGAATTATAATTTATATGAATTTTGATGTCAGTCAGGTCAGACGAACCCTACTGTGATAATGTTAGACATACAGGAGATGAAGTAACATCAAGACATCATTTAGTAGTGATGGTCACAGCCGCTTCCAGAGTTAAATGATTCGGAAAGATCTGGCAAAGGCTGTTTTTTTTCTCTTGCACCTGCAAGACATAAAAGTACTATACATTGAAACACACTATAGTTTTCTGAATATAGATGCTACTAATGGTGGTTTCCATTATGTGAGTGTGAGAATATGTGAAAGAGAGTGAGTACCCAGGTTCCCCTCCTGCTCCAGTTCCTCTTCTATCGCCATCAGACGATTGTATTTGTCCATTCGCTCCCCTCCTCTCAACCCGCCCAGTTTAAGAAAGGACACGCCTGACCCTACAGCCTTTAAACACATACAAAGGGTGAGGTCCAAAACTAAAATCCTGAGACTCAAAATCTAATTAAACTGGAAAACTTTTAGAACTTTGAATAATAAAAAAATACAATAAAGACTCCGCATTATTGGTCACTAATTAAATCAGCAAAAATTGTTTAGTTTTTATGCCCTCTTTGTGCAAATATGCTAAGATAATAGTTTGTAATAAATGTTTCTACTAAATTAGAACAATTATTGCTTTGTGTTTAACACATTTTGTTTCAAATGTATGATAAAAATGTAATTTCATGGACTTCAATATGCACATGTTCAGGAACTAAATTATTTTGATTTTACTATTATTATTATTTATTAAAAGACATGGTCAAAATACTACATGCATGTCACTGAGAAATAAATTCTCTAACAAGAAACAAATCAAGAAGTATGACCAACCCACCAAGTCAACAATTGATGTATCGCCACATCCTGCAGCCAGCATCGTCTCTGCATCTCAATCCACATAGAGAAGACGTGTACTTATTACAGGCAATTTATTTAGACTTGGACATTGTACTTTTACAAATTATTGTGAAAACAACTTTTATGTTTGGAGCTTACCTTTCTGCTTTTCTATGCTTTGTGTAAGGTCCAAGATGGTCATATCATTGTGATGCCTATTAATGACCCCTGTGACCCCAGGTGGGAGTGGTTTGGCATCACTCCAGTGAGGAGAAATATTGAATGCAGCATCTGCAATCAGGCAGCAAGTTTGCCCAATCACTGAGGCCAGTCTCTCCCACTGATCTACATCCTAAACTTGGAGACACGCCGTCAGTTCAACCATTCCCTGGTCTGCTGGATGACACTTGGTAAAGTCACTTTTATTGCTTAAAGGGTTTAAATACATGTCTTTTTAAACTCACCTCTTTCCTGAAAGGATCAATGAGAGATTTGATTGCTGGATATTTATTGATCAGCCCCCCGTACATGTCCACCAACTCATCTGGGATTTGTGACAGCCTGACATTACCTCATACTTCCCACGTGACTAGAAAACAGCAAGAGAAACGTTTAATGCTTACTGTATGTTATCAAGACTTTAATTTTGAACGTGTTGAATATGTGAATCTGAGCCTAATCATTTCCATGTTCTGTCTTCCAATCACTCACATAGTCCATGAGGCCGTGTGCTGCACAGTTTATGGCCAAGCGTAGGTCAGAACCCAGAGGCAATGCCAGGTTAGCACACGCCTCTGTGACCAGATCAAGGGCCTGTTCGGGATGTTCAAACCCCACCTGCAACGCTCCCTCATCGGATACACCTATAGGCTGAGGCAGTAAGAGAACAGGTGAGTGTCATAATGAAATATTAGCAACATATGGCAAAACTGAAAGGGTTTCAGACTACTAGTTTAGGGTCATTATCTTTAACCTGCAAAAAAAATCTTAAAATGAATCATGTTATTCACAGAATTATTTCTTTACGTGCTCTACAGTTCAAAAGTTTTTTTTATTTAAGTCTCTTATTTATGCACAACAAAGCTGCATTTATTTGATTAAAATGTAAGCATAGTAACATTGTGAAATATTATAATAATTTAAAATAATTGTTTTAGATTTTAATATATTATTCCTGTGTATTGTAATAATATATTATAATTTATTTCTGTGATGGCAAAGCTGGATTTTTGTGGCACATGATCCTTTTTCCTGATTTGATGCTCAAGAAACATTTCTTGTTATTATCAATAGTATCAATTGTGCTGCTTAATATTTTTGGGGAAACCATGACACTTCTTTCAGAATTTCATAATGTTATGAAGGTTTTTACCGAGGCTATTCACAGTTCACCAGTAATGGCCTCCCATCTAAACATAAATATATATTTATTGTGTGACATGCTGTTAAGTGGTTCAATCGCCATTCATAAGCCCTGCACATGATTTGGGCCTGTTTATTTCATTCAGATGGTGATGTGCAGATAATTATCCCATCAAAGCATCAAAAAAATCACATAATTTGTGTGGTGCTTGATGCTTTTGTGTGAGCCGGAGCATAGAGCATTATGTTCCTTTTGTCATTGAGTCAAACCATGTGAGAGCATCCTTACCCCTGCTTTATATGCCGATCCATTCAAAACTCTCCTCATTTCACACTGCAGCTCAAGGCCCATGCCAATGACCTACAAGGCCAACACAGATATACACTAAAGACAAACAGTAGGGATATTGGAAGTGAGAGCATTCAGCACAGTATTAACACAGCTGAGCCATGAAGCCCAGCTAATCAGGGAACGTTCTCAGAAAGTTGGCTAACGTTCTGGCAAGGTTCTCTCAAAGCGTTTTTCCAGTTACGTTAAAAGAATGTTCGTTCAAAGCTGGTCTTTAATGATGCTAGCAAAGACATTAATAATACATTGTTCATAGAGCCTTTTTTTAGTTTTTTTAGTCTAAAAATCTATTTAAATGTTACTCCTTGTTTCAGTACATTCAAAAGTAACGTTTCCATAATACTGTATGCTCCTTTAACTCTTTCCCCACCTATCTTTTGTTATATATATATATATATATATATATATATATGTATATATATATATATATGAACATTGAATATATCAAATAACTTTTAAACCTTTTTTATTGTAGCTTCATGCATTCTTTTACATCAACACTTGAAAAGTTGGGTACGAGTACGTACAGCGTATCATTAGAAAAAGCAACATTTTGAACATCACATTTTTGTCAAAGACTACATTCAGATCGGATTCACAAAGATGATCAAATTGCTCGTATCACTTGTTTTTGTTCTTCTTCGCCTGTGTTTTGATCCAGAGATTCTGTACTCTTTCAGAAGATGTGTAATACGCAATGTAATGCGTCCCTTACCATAACAGTGAAAACATGGATTGCCGTCAGAGTGTTGTTTGTTTTAATGCGTAGAAAGGTGGGATCTTTGAGCATATGCTAGCATACTTCTCTGACTCTTTGCGACAAGCAGGGCATAAGGATGACCTCCTCCAGAAGGTTGAGTTTACCCACAGATTTCTTTCCACAGCTCAGTATTGTAATCATTGGCATAGGCAAGTGCATCTCATTCTGAGTCTAAAGCAGTTCACGAGATGTGAAGGAAAAGGATAAAAGGGATATTTACATTAGTATAGTTTTCAGTACATTTCTGTATAATAATTCCATCAGACCACAAGACTTCTCCCACAATGCAGTTCTTAATTTAATATTTGTATTCACATGCACATGAGGATGCATTAATTGAGCAAAGGTGACAGGAAAGATTATATGTAATCTTATTTATATTGTTACAAAAACAATATTTTAAGACAATTCTAAAATCCTAAAAAATGTATCAACTTCCACAAAAATATTAACTGGCACAGCACTGTTCATAATAAAAATAGTACTGTTTTTTGGTTTAATAACTGCAGCCTATTTAAGCATTTAAAAATGATCATAATATCTAACCAACCCCAAATGTTTGAACGGTTTTGTCCTGCTGGACTCTTAATGAGGTGATATGTCGGTATAGGGGTGCTCCTAAAAGTCCGGCCACGGTTTTTGCCACCGCCAAAGAAACAACAGCAACTGCCGTGGCCCCTGGCAGCCGCGGCTCTGGGGCTTCTGCAGGGGAGGAGCTTCTCCGTGCTGTTTCCTTTCTACCTGCAGAACAAAGACAGACACAGCAAGAGAAAGTGCAGGGGACGGAGAGGTCAGATTATAGGATGTGCAGTTTAAAGTGCACTGTTATCATACATCACCTGAATCTTAAAGCTACACTGTGTAACTCTTTTAGTTCTATCCTTAGCTAAAAACACTTCGTTCTTTTAAATATATATGTACTCATTAATGTATATTCGTTCATGTAATAAAGTATTCTCATGAGTGTAAAATATGCCATTGAAAATAGATACGGGTAAGGGGTTCTAATGTCGGTCGCCATGTTGCCCCCGATCTTGAAAGTACATTAGCCAAAGAGAGGACATACCCGTTAATTCAAGCTTCGCCCTTTCGCGTTAAAGTTTGAGTTAACACTCTTGGACAGAGGTCGAACTGGAAGCCATGTTAATCTTGGACGTACATTGGCCACCGTAGGAGTTAAAACGAAATCGGAATTGAGAGGAACAGAAACTAATATTCACTGGATGGTCATATACCTTTTCACCACTAGATGGGGGTAAAAATCACACAGTGTAGCTTTAAATGAGAAATGAAGCATCAAAGGTTTCAGTTACTGAATATTTCAGGCATATTTGGGACATATGATTCATTTATTCCTCAAGCAGAAATGTCCAATAATAGCAGGTTTACTGAGATTAAGTGAGAAGCATTCAACTGATCATGTGATGTCGACATAGCGGTCAACACGAGAGACGACCCACTCCTTTTAGAATAAAATCGCGCTTTCTAGGTCACTAATATGACTGAAGGCCACCATTTCAAACTAAATGTTCAAATGTACTATTCATTTCTGTAGGCAAAAAAGGTTTTCTAAAGTAGGAAAGGTTTCTTTGGGCATATTTAAATATATCTGGGATTTCTCTAAAATAGTTGGGATTAAATGAAAAGGTGAAGTAGAGTCACCGTCACATAGATTGCTACTCAACTCAGTACAATCTGCTAAAGTAACTAAAGCAGCTCCCAGAAGGGTTTCTATGAAAGAGAAGTGTGGAATCCTTCAGACTAGCTGTTAGATCAGTGAGATTGGCTGGAATCTTGTTTAACCTCCTGTCTTTGTATCCCAAAGGCATGAGTTGCTGAACTAACATGGGTTGCTGTCCTCCTTGGGCTCCCTCACTTAAACAGTTGTTTGGCACCATAGTAGAAAAATAATACTATGGAAGTCAATGGTGCCCTACAACTGTTTGGTTCCAATCGTTCTTTAAAATATCTTTCTTTGTGTTCAGCAGAAGAAAGAAACTCATTCGGTTTGCAACAACTTGAGTGTGAGTAAATGATGACCCTTTCAGCTGTCTCCTGATCTCTACTATTCTGAAATATTTATTGTGAGAACTCATGTTTGGAACACAACTAAAAACCCTGTAGAAATGGCAAGACATTAAAGCTACACTGTGTAACTCTTTTAGTTTATTCTTAGCTAAAAAAACACTTAGTTCTTTCAAATGTATATGTGCTCATTAATGTATATTTACTTTGTTCAAGTAATAAAGTATTCTCGTGAGTGTATAATATACCATTGAAAATACATACGGGTAAGGGGTTCTAATGTTGGTCGCCATGTTGCCCCTCAATCTTGAAAGTACATAAGCCAAAGAGGGACATACCCGTTAATTTAAGCTTCGCCTTTCGCGTTAAAGTTTGAGTTAACACTCATGTACAAGGTTCGAACTGGAAGCCATGTTAATCTTGGACTACATTGGCAAAATCGGTACATAAAACAAAATCGGAATTGAGAGGAACAGAAACTAATATTCACTAGATGGTCATATACCTTTTCACCGCTAGATGGGGTAAAAATCACACAGTGTAGCTTTAATCTCCTTTACTTTTAACACCACCTTTCTTATCTTTGGCAGGAGCCAGTGTGGGAGTGGCCTGGGCGGAGCGTCAGACACTGTTTCATCACTCAACTCCTCCTCCTCTCTGTTAAGACTGTCCTTGTGCTCCAGGTAACGTGCCATGAAGAAATCTCTGCAGAACATATACACAACCTCAGTCTTGCATGTGTGTTTTAAAGCTTGGTTATCATAGGAACCTTCATGTCAACATTTGGGTGGATCTTCCTGTGATCACCTGAGTATTTTGTCTACACTGTTTTGGTCCGTGGGTTGAAGCCTTGCAACATTGCACTGAGATGCTCTCTGATCCACTTCAGAGCTGTTGTGTTGGACAGATGTTGCTGGTCGGTATTAGAAACCGCCTTCTCCTGACTCTGCCATTCCATCACAAGGGCTCCCCATCACCGCACTGCACACCATCTATGATTTACACAAAAGCTCATTAAAATTCAAAATGTGCCCCTGTAACTAATTCCACTGTATTTGTAAAATCTGGTTATTCAGTTTAATTCTAGTCCTGTTTAATAAGTCTGATTATTCAGTAATATTTAATTTTTTTGGCTTTATCTTAGTTAGCAAAAACCACTTGAATAGAGTCGTGGACAGTGTTTTAATATGGTTAGAAAAAGTGCTCTTGTATAGATTAAAAAATAATTTCTAGAATTTCTAAAAATAATTTAAAATAAAAACAACAACAATAATTGTAATATAAAGATATAATAAAAAGGTTCATTACAACACTTATTCGTGCACAAAGCTTTCAGCCTTTTTAGAGATATTCTGCTATTTCTTCTAAAAAAATGAATTAATAAACAGGTGAATGATCATGAAAACAATGAAAAGACCAAGATCTGAAGATCTGAATATAATAATCTACACATTAACTGTTGATCTGATGTCAACTGGTGTTTGCTACTGATGTCATGATCTTTGGATTTTGATGTCAAAATGTGTGGATTTAACTTTGAAACCAATGCATTTCTTACAATCGGTAAAGTGCTAAATATACTTAGATTGATGTGATGAGCATGCTTCATTTATCTATACTAAACAGTGCTGATGATGAGCGATTGCTCCCAATCTCTGCAAAGGAGAGTCTCAGTTGAAGCTGAAATGAGTGTGTTTGGGTTTGGGTAATGCTAATGCAAAGGTCAGGAAGTTATTGTGCCATCACATTCCAAAACATAATTTGAACCTGGGCAGTGTTTGCAATCCTCTCTTTCAAACTAAGAGCCCGAACCGATAAAGTATTTTGAAGGCCGATAACGATACAAATATTTGTTCATTTTAAAATCCGATATTCCGATATATCGGTCGATATTTAAAAAAAAAATATTTCAGAAACGCGCAACAGAACATTAACAGATTTCCCTAACATTAGTTATTTGTAGTTATTTATGACTTTTAACTAAAATAATATGAAAATGCATTTTAAAAAGAAACTTGTTTCTTTTATTGTCACAACAGAACAGGGGAACATTAAAATATATTAAAGTTCTGATAAATAAAATAATAATTAGTCACTTCATTGCCTTATAAGCTACCTGCGACCTAGATCCGCAGATTGCAGGATGTGTGGTGCGTAATACACAAGCGTTGCCAACAGGGACTGTGTAGAGTGCCCTCTGGTGGACAAACTATACAACACCAACACTCATGACATGGTTGAAGCATGTTTCGTCCATTTTATTTTATTTTTGAAGTATTCATTTATCGGCCATTATAACTGCCGATATCGATATTTTGGAAAATGCCTAATATCGGCCGATAATATCGGCCTGCCGATAAATCGGTCTGGCTCTATTTCAAACAGCATTTCTCACAACTTTTTTACCCTTTTATGTGCTGTTCTCCTCCTTTCACCTCTCCTCTCCTCCCCCAGGTCATGCCTACAGTCAGGTGTTCCCTGTCCCACTGTATTAGCTTCATAAGCTCTGAATGTGCCAAACCAAAACAGCAGCGCTCTCAACTGCAATGTGGCCACTGTTCCAGAAGGCATAATGCTTACCTTGCAAACACAAACAGAGCTTCAGAGCGAGATCAAAACAGATGGAGAATAAGAGATAGAGAGTGATCTGATGGTCACACATAGTGGTTGGCTGCTGAGGCACGTGCGTCACTGACCAAACGCACACGCTCTCCTACTCTAATTGTTCTGTTTGTCTGTGTGCACGAGTATGTGGACACGCTGTGACCTAAATTAATCACTGTCACTACAAATTTCTCCTGTGAACTTTACAGCATGGTGCAAAGGTTACATGGTGGACGGCCAGTTTCTGGTTCCCCATAAGCATCAAAACTGAGACACTTAGATCTGATATCCACCTTGTTGACAAAATCCACATCTGACTGATGTTAATTTCATTATTTTAGGCCTGCTTACTGTAATACACCTAAACCCTATCCATGTGACAAAGTGGCAGCTGCTCTGAAATGCAGGAAAAACATGTGGATGATTTAAGAATCTACCTTTTCTTCATTTCTGATGATGCAGTGCACTTCAGTCTGAACTGCTGTCAATCCTCTTCCGTCAAACACCTGCCTTCCGGTGATTTTACTAATCACTGGTGTACAGGAGAGCCTGGAAAAATAGTTTGCCTGAAAGAGCAGTTATTGATTTCGCATCATTATGTTGGTGTGTAATGATGGGGATCTGACCTACATAAATACTGACTTCATTCTGGTAGAATAACAATAAAATGGACTAGCAAGACGTAATGTCAAAAATGTTCTCCGATAATTCTAAAACGGGTAACATTATCTTTATTATTAAAAATAAAACGTTTACAATTGTCACATCTCAAAAGCATAAATATGTTGATTTGGCCAACCAGAAAGCCGTAGATATCATCGGGCTTCTGCCAAAACATCTCGTTCAAGACGCTCTCTATCTTCTGAGGGACCCCGTTGGACCTGTAGTACTCTGCGGCTTTGTTCTTCAAGTGGTAAAACTCCTGGTCCTCTTTTGATACTCTGCTGTGGCTCGCGAATCCTTTATATGACATGGTTGTTTCGTTTAAGACAGAATGTCTGCATTTGTTTACAGTCTTTCTCTGTCATGTGCGCGTCTTGGCAGGGTTTGTTGATGATCTGTGGTTGCTCGGCAACCTCAGATGTAACACCGCGAGAATTGAGATAGTTTCTCTTTCAAAACGAGTTCAGTATCATTGTAACGCTGTTGTGGCCTCCATAAATCTACAGGACCCTCCATCCCGCTTGACGTAAAATGATGTGTTTTGATGGACAGTGTTATAGGCTCTAAATGATGTCTAGTAACTTTTAACAATATGATAAATATTACTTTCACAAGCCTTTAAATTACTTTAATGATAATGGGATAATGCATTATCAAACTTTATATCAAGGAAAAAAAACACTATACGACACTATAGGCTTACTTGCAAACGTTAAGATGAAGAACTGACACCATTCTTTCGTAAACAATTAGGCCTAGGCTAAAATAGTTTCAGTAGTGTCATAAGTTGCCTAGGCTATATTTTATTTATTTATATAAATTATTTCTATTCTATTTGATAAAAACATGAGCCATAACATAAACTTCACCATATTAAAATATTTGGCCGCTAAGTGCTTTGGTTCTCAGTGTCAGGCTACTGGCTAAGAGCTTTAACAACCTGCGATTAGTGACGTTAATCTTACACTCGCAAAAAGTGCTCTAAAAGTGCATTACAGTTTATTCAATTTTCAAGAGAACGTCTGTTTATTTAAAAATATTATAGGCTAATGTTATCAGAGATACCATAGTTTACTGGTGTCGTGTCACTCTCATTATCAAGGCTATGCTCTTATAAGGCATTTTAAATTTCACGTGAGTAAATATAGACAATATAAGTCTATATAGACAATTTAACGCGTTGTTTCACCGGGGATTTCATGTAGACACTAGCATAAATATCTCTAGCCTAAATGTTTTAGCCTGTAATGTGAAATGAATTTGATTATTCTACGTGTTAAAATAAATCAAAAACAACGAAAAAGGCGGTAAGGTAAAAATAAAATAAAAACTAAAATAGTCAGAAATTATTATTATTATTATTAATTATAAGTGCATTAAAGTGAGGATTTGTTGCTTCTGCTTAGCCCATATATAGCCTATTATTGTACGCGTAGGCTATACAGAATTATTTTTTGTATAGGCTATCGAATCTATTGCACTCCACACTTAGCAAGCTATACTATAGGTATAGGCCTATATTATTTATATAGGCCTATGTCAACAAAACATTGTTATAAAATATATTTAGGCTACATGTCTGAAAAGATATAGGCTTAGCCTAAACCTCAGTTTCGGGACCTTAATGCGTTTTGTTTTCAAATATTTAAAGGTGTAAATATAAATAAACAAATAATTTGCCATTAATGCTAGCTATGAAATGCGAAGATAGCCTATAGGCCTATAGGGTACCATCTTATCGCTAGTATTTTTCACATAGCCTAAGTGCAATGTGAATATATAGGCTACATCTGTTTTGGTTCCTTTTTTAAATTCAGCAGGACGTTTATGAAACAAAGCGTTTAATTTTAAGTCCAATATAAAGTATGAATAGCCTATTACAAATATTATTTTATACTTTTAAACTTGAAGGTAGTTTAATTAAAAATTGTATAGGCTCTTCCTGAATCTACATTTTAAATCTTGCATTTGCATGACTTTCTTCAAACATAACATGTATTGAGTGCTTAGCTCTTTAACGATATCATATATTCTGCATGCAGTGTAGTCTAAATTATGGGAATTATTAATAACTTAGCACGTAGCCTGTATTGGGCTATTTTGACATGCTTTGAGAAAAAGAGGTTTGTTAAATATTTATTTTGTCACTTTTGTTATTTATTTTATATTAGGTTAATCTACTCATTTTTCTGTGTTCACTGTGCCGTATTAATAAAACATTTAGTCTGCTGTGAGCTATTACTTTCTCTGTCCCAAAATCCAAGATGCGTCTAAGGTGTGAGAGCGCAGCGGCGTTAACGGCACAGTTTTCATCATTCCAGACTTTTATCATATAGGCTAGCCTAGGCCTATACGAGCTAAAGTTAGAATTAATTTACAATAGAGTTGCCAAATAGCCTTTAACATTTTTAAAGTTATTTTCACCCAAGTTAGAATTCGTTGGAGAAAATTATGAGCTGCCTTCAAATCAACTTGCGTTGTTAGTTCAGTAAGGTAAAGGTCTGTGCCTTGATTAACGAGGGAAAATGAGTTTATGGTTTTTATTTTTTCAAGCATTCGGCTAGATATTCGTAGGGTTTTATTATTAAAAGAGATTAGGAGGAAATTAACCTCATACATAATCTCATTGTCAGAATGAATTGAGAGCATTATTAACATGGAACAATATGAAGTCTATAAACAATCTCTTTTTCCGTTTTCTAAATGCTTGTGTGGCACGCGCTTCTGCTCGAGACCGGGCTCAGGTTCACGCGGAGGTCAGTCGCTCCAGGACAGGAAGTCATCGAGAGGGCACCAGCGTCACTGACGTCACACACTAGAGCGCGTTTCATTGGCTTTTCCTGCGTTAGTGCAGATGGGGTGGATACAAATAATATCTGACACAACAAAATATGTTTGCCTAAGCATGAACCGAGCCTTAATCGTATTTCCGCAAGGAGCAAAAGCAGTTATGATTTTAGAGGAATCGATGCTGCATTGTTTTCCTGCGCATCGCTACGCAGAGGGTGAAACAGAGCCTACACATTCACAGAGGAATGTGTTAGGATGCAGTCTATAGCTTAGTTGTGAAGGGAAACAACACCTCTGTATTTACTATTTCGTTCAAATTAATTAAGAGCATTAAGATAAAAAATGATGGTATTTGAACATAAATGTTTTCAAATCTAGCCTATGTCTTGAGCAAATATATAGCCTATATACATAGGCTATAGCCTATAAGCAGAAAGCGGATCCAATTATGCGGTCACAGTGGAGTTCAAGTGAGCATGCCTACATGTCTGTCGCCACCAGCCGGTCACGTATGCGCACTCAAGTCAAGTTCAATATATAGCCTACGAATGCACTCAAAAGCTATCATTGTTACATTATGTAGTTTCTTTCATATATTATCCCGCATACGAGAACATGCACAATTTGCGTTGAACACGCGTCACAAAATTCAGGTTAATTGCCATACAAATAGGCCTAGATAAATATAATAATTTAGGTTGCAGTGATTGATTTGATGTAGCTAGCCTATACCCTAAATCAAGCAATAGCCTATATAATCTATAATACAATTCTTAATTAACTAGACTAAGCTAATAGCCTACAACAATAATGCAAAACTTTGTTATAAATTAAAATTCACTGTTAAATTAATTAATAATGTTTATTGACTTACATTTTGTTGATACATCCATATAGACACTCCCTTTAGGACAGCCCGAAAGGTGATACAGACAATCCAAGTCCATATCTCCAGCTCTAGGCTAGCTTACTGCATAAGAGAATTGTATAAAGCACAATTTGACATCAGTCTCCAAACACAGATGAATCGTACCCTGCTTAGCAGTGGCTAAAGTACCCTGTTTAAACAGACCTGAGCTTGTTTTGGGGAGACCGCTGGGCCCTGTAAAAAAGAAGTCCAGGCTTCTCAACACTGTCAGAGCTGGAAACATTCACATTGCCAAAACATGTGACTGCCAGTGGGTCAGACACTCCCAGATACCCCAGACATTTGCATGCCTGTTTTGTTCCTCTTAGAAGCTCTAAAACAATGAAACAATGTCACATGTGCATTTATTTTGTTTTCATAAGGTTCTAGAAAGTAGCCTAATTTTAACGTTTTATGATTGTTTATTCGTGTCAAGCACATTAAATCTCGCACTCAGCCACTTGTTGCTTTGTTATGCCAGTGATTGCGTTTTTGTCATGCCAGTCATAATACATTGTGACCTCATATAAGGCATGCATCATGTGGGATCATAACAAACACGGAATGTAATGCACATTACCCCACGGTAGGATCTTTCACCAAAAGCTACATTAGCATTTAGACGTTTTAATTGCTTAACTAATGTTAAACAGCTTTCCAAGGGTCCTCCGTGCGGTCACGGGGAAAAGGGCAATTTCGACCTAATTAGCGCATCTTCTCTCATCCTTAAATCACCATTCGTCACCAGATGCCCTGATTAATGCTTTCAGAACCGCGCACTTGTCTAGTCATGTCTTCAAACTTGCAGGTGTCATCTGAATGAACACCAATAGATTTTTTTTTCAGTTTGTGTTTCATCCTGAAATAATACGACCACAAGGACTCAATAATGAATTCCTTACCATTCACTAAAGATTTGTGGTGTTTTATAACTTAAGAATTGCGTTTTGTTTTGATTTGGTATACCAAATCAAAACAAAACGCAATTCTTAAGTTATAAAACACCACAGATTTTACAGAAATAGCCCCTAAGTGTTCTAAACGTCCAACCCCCTGCATTCGTCTGTACAAGTAAAAGTCATTATTCAAGCGTAAAAACGTTATTTTGTTCGTTAAAATTGTTTGCTATTTTGTTTGAGCTCAAACAAAAATGATTCTATTTAAAAATAATTAGCTACGCAATGCAATGCATGCAATAGGCATGAAATAGATTAGCAATTGATAGCGTAGGCTACATTTTAAGAGAAGGCCTATAGGCCCACTTCACTAACGTTTGGTAGGGTATGAATTCATATATAGCCTAATTCTAAAAATGCATGGAAATAACACCGAATTAACACTTTTCAGAAAAAATAAATATATTTAATAAAAAAAATGAAAATGAAAATGACTATGGGTATTTAAACCCATTTCAGTTGGCAAAGAACTGCAGGCCTATCAAAAATTTTCGTTTTTTTTTTTGTTTTTTTTTGATTCGTTGATATATATATAAATAAAACGTCTTGACGACATCAAAGAAATCATGAACTTGCCAACAAATTCAACAATTTGTCGTCTGTCTTTTTTCATTCTTTCTTTAAATCAATAGCCTATATAAAATATAGTTTGTATAACGTTTAACATGCACCTTAAACAAGTAGCCTAGCCTTAATGAGAAATAAAGCATGTGGCGAAGTGCAAAGTTTAGGAAATAAATAGCGTAATGATCAGTAGCCTATCATCACCGCAGTTAAATCGGCCTCAATAATAACTTATGATCCACGTTGTGTCTATTTTAACACTTCCGACATGACATTAAAATTTTAAGGTAGGCCTACAAAATCCACAAAGCCGACTGTAGTTCTAGTCTAATGAGCCTAAGTGAATACGGAAATGAGCGTGCGATAATTTGAGCCTACGTATTGCCACGCATATTGCGTAGAACTGCGCGAGTCTTTATTTGAGGCCAAAAGTGTGCGTGCACGGATGTTACATGTATGTACATGTTTTTCTATCCTGGAAAAACATTTTCTAGTGGGGACTGAATGCACACAGACTCATGGGGTCTCGTGTCACAGTGGGGACCTAAATTGAGGTCCCCATGGGTAAACATACATCATACAAAATGATTTTTTTTTTTTTTTTTGAAAATGTAAAAATAGCAGAATGTTCCCTGTGATGGGTAAGTTTAGGAGACGGGTTTGTGTAAGGGGATATAATATACAGCTTGTACAGTATAAACACCATTACGTCTATGGAGAGTCCTCACAAAGATATCAGACCACACGCGTGTGTGTGTGTGTGTGTGTGTGTGTGTGTGTGTGTGTGTGTGTGT
This sequence comes from Hybognathus amarus, assembly GCA_030378365.1. Lineage (NCBI taxonomy): Eukaryota > Metazoa > Chordata > Actinopteri > Cypriniformes > Leuciscidae > Hybognathus > Hybognathus amarus. The sequence goes on along the minus strand of JAQIUQ010002298.1, from coordinate 97,326 downwards.
GTGTGTGTGTGTGTGTGTGTGTGTGTGTGTGTGTGTGTGTGTGTGTGTGTGTGTGTGTGTGTGTGTGTGTGTGTGTGTGTGTGTGTGTGTGTGTGTGTGTATATGTATGTGTGTGTGTGGGTGTGTGTGGGTATATGTGGACTGTGGAACTATGTTGTTTGTGGCTTGAACAGTTCAGCATCCTGCCGCTAGAATTAAGTCGGAAAGAAAAAAATAGTGATATCAGCTGTGTTTTCAGAAGTGTATATGCGCATGATATTGCCACAACCGTCTATAGGCTAAAACAGCCAATCGATTGAGAGAATCTGTTGTGAGAGACGTGATCTGTGATTTAATAGGTCTAGCATAATAGGTAGCATAGGCTTAGATAAAATCCTTCTTTGAAAGATGTCAGAACTCTACCTTATTTAGGCCTAGTTCTTGTGCGTTTGTCATTGTCAATAAGAGTGAAAGTGGTGCACTTATATCAGTTTGTTTATTTTGAAGCTACCTAAAATGTACAAAGTCTTGTATAGGCCTTATGTATGAACACTTCCCCCTTGTGGACTTGAGGGCGAGTTGTCCTAATGTCAAGGCTGTGAGTTGTTTTTGTTGTTGTAGTGGTTGTTGTTGATGTATTTTTTTTATCTTAAGAAACGATTTATGCCATAACACAATTGATCATTTTTGCAAGATATGCATAGCCTATTATTCCAAATGAACGTAAACAATACCCCTTGTGCAGCCAACATCCTGACACGTTATAAATTTAAACTGTTGTCAAAGATGGTTTGTGTGTTTTTAAGACTATATTGAGGGCTAGTTAGTTGTGTCTTTTATAATTATTTATTGTTTTCATTTTGTTGATTATTTAAGCTTTTTTATTTTATTTTTTTGCTTTGTACTAAACTAATTCAAATGAACAATCTCAAATAACCTCACTGTGTGATCTAAACAGGGACTGTTATGGCAAGTCACGCAACTGCATAATTATGCTGAATCCAGAATAGATCTCAATGAATTACATAATTCTGCAGTGGGGCAAAGGAAATAGCTGTCAGTCGGTAGGATTTTGTATTGGTCATTGCATTAATTGTAATATTGTAAATGCAGGCACATTTTAAAAGATGGGAACATAGAACCTTGACTTTCCTTATAATGAGCAATGGATGAAACTTCTCCTAAACCTCTCCAAAATTGGTTAATAACAAAAGATCCAGGTCTTTGCAACATATTATGGATACTGTAGAACTTCCAAACTGTTTTTGAGAGTGCATTGAACTTGGCTAATAATATGCCTAAAGCTGTCCAATAACCATTTAAAATACAAGGTTTGCAGATTTGTTCATAAACCAATGTTCCTAAAGTGAAAGAGACCGCTGCTGATATTTGTTGTTGTTTAAAAAAAAAAAAAAAAAACGAATAATTTAAGTGGTTCAGATAACATAATATTTTGAGTTTCCAAAATATTGAGTTTCCAAGAATTAAACTAATCTTATTGTATTTATATTATTATTTTTTATTTTCAATTAACTTTAAATGTTAAGGCAAGGTTACTTACTCTTTTTTTAAAGTTAAACCAACAATAATATATATATATTACAGTGTGTGCAGTCCAACATATAATGGTTTATTAACAAAGTTCAGGAGATCACGTTCAAATGATCTATACCCAATCAGGATGATTGGAGGCCTATATCCGACTCACCTTCATTTCTCTACAGTCTTTTCTGCATCCCTCTGCCACCCAGACTCCTCACTCTGCTATAGTTCCTATCCCAGACATGGGATTACTCTAGGTTCGAGGCCACATTGGAGCTCGGAGCTCTTCCCTCAGACAGCACATACGCATATCTTTTACTGTATCTAATTAATTGCAAGTGTGAGCTTGTGAAGATTCATTGATTTCATGAAGTAACAATAAACGGTTAAATAAACATAAGTAACATTACTGATGTAATAACCTGAAGCTCCTTGATATGAAACAGCAAGAAATCTTCAATAAAAGAAAATTAGGATCATCAAAAAATAGGATCATTTTTAATGCACATATGAATATGAACAACATATGTAATGTTTATGTTCAGGGAAGCTTTGAACATTTAAAATTCTTTAGATTAGGTGTGTAAATGCAATGCTTGTTTGGGGTTTGATTGGCAGGTTCAGGGTCTTGTGGGTCAAATTAATATTGACCACTAGATGGGGCATTGAGCCTTTTTATAACTTCAGTGCCAGGGGAGGTGACCAAAGCTGGCCATTGGCTTCCTCTTCTAACTTCCATTTGATATCACACGAGGTCAGCTGAAGTTTATAAGTTTGTCATATCATTTTGTATGTAGCCTATAAATAAATATTTCTAATATATCGGCTAAATGTAATACTGAATTACCCTTTTATTTTGCCTATGCAAAACTGAAAGTAACATCTTCATTCTTGAGTGCATGTAAAAGTAAATGTTTTACTAAAAGATTCTGCTTAGTTGAAAGTGAAAGTATCTACTTAAGAGATGCATGTGCTCTGTGGTATTTTGATATCAGGAAAATTCCCACTGTCTATGGGAAACTCCCACTGCAAGTAAACTCCACCCTTTGAGATTAAACCCATCTGTGCTCAGGCCTGGAGGAACCCCTCCTGAGTCAAATAATCCAGCTTCTTTAAAAAAAAAGTATGCAATACCATTCCAATCAATCAATCAATCAATCAATCAATCAATCAATCATCAATCAATCAATCAGATGTAAACATTATGTCTGAAATGAATGTTATCCTATTAATCCATACAAATTTATGGATTAATAACCATAATTTTGGTGTACGAATATTTTGTGCAATGGAAAGGTTCTTTAAAGGTATAATATGTAGGTTTTTGAAGTGAAATATCAAAAACTAGGCCAATGTTATATATTTTGTTTAGTTAATTACTTACAATATCCCAAATGTTTCCAACCATTTGTAAATCGAATAGACAGTAAAAGGTAAATCGTGATAAAATTGTGTCAGTCAATGGCGTCATATCCGCGTTACCCTCGGTTTCTGCTCGTAACGCCATAGTAACCATGGAGACAGACATGGACCACTCAGTTATGCCAAGCAGGACGCTCACGCTGTTGTTGTTTTGTTCAAACATTATGGACCATGGCAAGCAGACTTTGAGACAAAAGGACTAAAACGAAGATCAACATCTTTCGAGATGCAGAGAGCTCCACGTCTGCAACTTACTTCGACTTGACAGAGACGCTGAGTGTTGCATGTAACATTAACAGTTACTTTATTAGACAGGTGAGCAAATGTACATAAAACTAATCAATGTTATTTAGTTCAACGTGATGAAATGTTAGAAAAATGATCTGTATGTTGATCTAGCTTACTGCTAGTCTATACAGCCAACAAACAACCTAATCAACATCATTCAACAGACTCAAATGCCGTTTAGTGTGATAGTGTAAAAGTGAAACAAGCGCTGCATTACTTCAAGTTTAATGTGTCTAATAAAACTGATCCGTGTCAGTAGTAATTCAGCACTTGCATGTTAGTTTGGTTAAATGAAATGTCACTATTCCTTTAAAGCGTCACATGTGTGGCGCTGTACGGGTATAACTTTACCTCGTATTAACAATCGCGCCCTGCTTCATACCACAGTGATGATCATAGAGGTCATTGTACAAACAACACAAACTTAAGGCCCTGAAAGCATAACCTTTTGAACCATTAGAATCCGTGAATCTAAAGTACCTATCGCTCAAAACCGTTTTTCTGACCACTCTGTCATCAGTCAATTGCGTGGGGATTAACACATGCTGTCTGGGCCGAATGTCATCCTCAAACCTAGACAAGGCTATGTCCCTAAAGTGATTGGCACTCCGTTAGAGCGCAGGTCATCAGCTCTGCCAGTCTCCAATAGCGAGAGTGATGTCAATCTCCTCTGCCCGACCCAAGACAATGAGGGCTTACATTACGCGCTCCGTCCCTTTCAGGTGCTCAGAGCAGCTTTTGGTTTCATTTGGTGGGCGCACCAAGGCTCTCACCGCCTCGATACAGAGCCTGTCCAGATGGATAGTGGACGCTATTGCAGCTGCCTATGCGTCAAAAGGTCTGCAATGCCCCTTGGGCATCAGGGCTCATTCCACTGAGAGGCATGGCCTCATCGTGGGCATGGTCTAGCGGAATTTCTATTCATGATGTGTGGCGGCAGGCTGGGCCTCCCCATCCACCTTTGTTAGGTTCTATAACTTGAAAGTTCCCACCCGCAGGTTAAACTCCTGTCAGTATAAATGAGATGTACATGTGTCCAGTTCTGATTGTGCAGAGGCTACACTCATGTGACTTAGCTCTCCTGGTTGAGCTGCACTGTATTGGGTTAAAATGCTACATGATCTCTGTATTCCCTATGAGTGCTTATGTACTTGTGTCGGCCCGAGTTGTTGGCAACCTTATTCCCCGCTTGGAATCTGGGATCTCCTGGGACTCATGATTGTATGCTTGCTGTGCAAGCGCGTTGACAAAGGGTTCCTGTAGCGCGAGCTAACTTACGCAATATGAGAGTTACCTAACGTAACCTCAGTTCTCTCTTGAAGAGGGAACGAGTACTGCGTAACTCTGCCATGCTCGCGCCACTAAGCGACTTTCGCTTCAGTCGATGAAAACCAGGGAGACAGCTTCCGAGCCCCACTTATATACGCTAAGCCATGCCCATTCTGGTGGGCTAAGATGCGAATGAGGGCGCGAGCGCCCTTCATTGGACATTACGTCATGCCATGATCAGTGGTAGGCTGCTGCAGTTGCCACAGGGCAGCTAATGAGCACGGTAGACAGCCTTTTTCTAAATGAGTTTTATGGATTTCATTTATACATCTTCTTATTTTCTCTCGCAGAAAAGTTCTCTCGCTCTCTTGCAGCCGATCTTTTAAATCTTTCACGTATTGGGAGTGAGACTTGGCCGGAGCTTCTGCAGGCAAACCAAAAGCTAAATCTACCGGCAAGCGGGGCAATCGCCCAAACATGAGCTCATAAGGAGCATACCCAATTGTATCATTGTGGGTACAATTGTATGCGTGTACTAAGGGCTTCACAAACTCCTTCCACCACAACTTTGTCTCGCTCTCTAACGTTCCCAACATTTGGAAAAGTGTACGGTTGAAACGTTCTACCGGGTTACCTTAATTGTCCTTAATACAACTCCTTAATTAAATTGTGTATGATTTGAAATCAGGCCCTTGGTCATTATGCAGCTTCTCAGGAAACCCACAGTGTACCAAGACATTTTCCCACAGACATTTTGTGACTGTATAAGCTGTTTGGTTCTGGGTCGGAATTGCCATCAGTTTATTTCGTGAAATGGTCGGTGATAACCAACATGTTTTTAGTATTGATGTGGTCTGGTTCTTACAACAAAAAGTCCATACAGACCAACTCCAAAAGGCCTACTGGTTTGAAAGTGGACCAGAGGAGCTGCTCTGTCAGGAGGCCTCTATCTGCGCATGCAGCGTTTACATGTCTTGATCTTTCCCTCAACTGCCTGGGACATCCTGGGCTAGAAGAACCTGTACCTCACCAGAGTCTATGGTTCTCTCAATACCCAAGTACCTCATGTCATCATGGAGACTAAGCAACACCTTTTCCCTTAGTCAAGCTGGTAACACTAGCTGATGGTGAGAGACCCCAAGCTCATGCCTCCTCCTTTGTAGCACCCCATTCTTCAGCTCAAGTCGACTCCACTCCCTCAGCCACAATACTGTCAGGTGGTTGGCCCCTCAGGGTACCTGGCCTAGTCCCACTCCTCATCCACTCAATTATTACTTCAAGCTCTGGATCTTTCCCCTTGCCATTCTGCTAATGTGGTCTCTGAGAGATTGGGGAAATCAGGTAGACCATGCTCAGCCTCGTATTGCAACTCATTCGGCAAGGCATCAACACAATGAATGAGGGACTCAACCAATGTAATGGGAGAGTGTGCCAAACCAGGGCCTTCAGGCAAACCAATCACTCTTTGTCAGTCCCCTACTGTTGACACGCTATCACTCGCATCTGCTCGTCCTGCTCCTAGTAAAGTGCCATGCCAAGCCCCATAGTACTGGCATCAGTGTGAAGCATATACGGGAGCTTGGGGTCAGCAAATCCCAGGACAGGAGCAGAGGTCAGCTTAGAAATGATAACATCAAAGGCATCCTGACATGCAATAGTCCTGGCCTTTGGTATAAATTATTATTGGTAAAGAGGTTCGATTGAGTAAGATAGTGGCCTATCTTAAAAAGCATTTAACAAATGAACGTGAACTAGTTCATTTTTAGATACGTGAACTTAGTTCCTTTAAAAAAAAAACTGAACATGAGCTAGTTCATTATCATCTGTGTGAACTGAACTTCAGAGCTAGTTCTTTTTAAGGATGAACTGGCACAACACTGCTTACAATTGCTATATATGTCAGAGGTCGCACACCTCTGGAGCAACTAGGGGTTAAGTGTCTTGATCAGGGACACATTGGTGTCTCACAGTGGATTCGAACCCGGGTCTCTCATACCAAAGGCATGTGTCTTATCCACTGTGCCAGTATTTTATATGCTTTTTAAGCACTTAAAACTGCAGTTTTTTTCTTTTAAACATCAACATCTCATACATTCCCTACTCATGGGATAGAAGTGTCCATCATATGCGCACTTGATAGTCTCTGCAGAATTAGTAGGTCATCCGGGTACTTTTTTGCCTACTCTTTTATGAGTACTGTGAATTCAGAGATACTTCTTCTGTCACTCTTTTTCACCTTCTATATAGCAGAGAAGCAGATGCAGACAAATTGCTTTTAGATGAAGCCATGGAGTTTTTTTTTTCTTTTTTTCTTGCCAGTCACCAGTTCATTTTGGGCTTTGAGGGTTGATGTTATGTAAAGCTGCTTGAAACAATGTGCATACAAATTACAATGTATTGTTACATCATGCTCAAAACTGGATGGTAAGCCCGAACTCGTAAAAAAAGTTTTATTCATACAAAAAAAGTCAAAAGGTCATGTATTGCCACACATTTAGCTGGACAAGAAAGTTCACTACTAAATATACTGTCAAACTTAGAACCAGAAACCTAAATTGATCAGTCCCACAAAAGCATAACAAATCCTACAGCATGTATCATCCTCAGTGATCTTTCATCTGGTCGTCCTCCTCCAGTCTGCGAATGGTCCTACATACTATTTTCTTTGCACGCTTCATCCTGTCGTCTGCCCTCGTTCTAACCTCGAGTGTTTTCGCAAATATTATGAGCACGCAAACCCAAACGCTATAACCTCGCGTCAAATTTTTTTTTTTTAACCGACTACTGACAACTTTGATCGGTTAACGTTCGATACGGTCAACCATCGGTCAAATGGTCATCGGTTAACATCCCTACCACGGATCATTTGTTTTTTCCTGCTCTCACAGCAACACATTCTGGTGTGACATGTATCATTGGGTTGAGCCTTATCTCCAGTCTCTCTCCAGTTTCACTACAGATAACATCACATTAGGAATTATAATGAAAGACAAAAACTATGAAATGCTTTTAAACACTTTAATTATCTTGGGTACATTTTTCATCCACAAATGTAAATGTTTAATAACAGTCACTATTTACTGTCTTCAAGAGAGAATTTACATTGTAGCCCATTACAAATCCCTGTGGTTCATGAAGAAGCCTCTCTTTATGTATGTAGCCTATACATATATAGTATATATGTGTATATATATATCACATTTTTGTGATATATATATATACACCACGCTGAAAGCACCTGCATCGATATTTGCGTTAAGTGGTACAGTAATGATGTTGATGCTTCAAAAACGCATGCGCAAATTTGAAATAATACTTTTAATAAAATTATTAAGTATTAAAAATCTTTAAAGTAATAATGAAAGCAGCAAAAAGGAGTAGAGCACATATCCATCGTTTTAACTATGCCTGATCCAAGTTCAGCGTATAAGGAATTACAGAGTATTGTGTAATATTTTTGTAGTATTTTAAATGTTTTTCACATTCTGTTGCACTTCACCATGTAAATAACAAAATAACATTAATGGCACCTAAATATATTTCTTATTTAAGCATTCCTTGTTTATTGTAACGGTAACAATATCGTCAATAAAGTTTGAAGTTAAAATAACTATATACAGTACATTGTCAATCTCTGCAAACCATATTATGCATGCCAACTCCAAAAAACCAAACTCATACCAGTGATAACTTTTATTTCAAAACAAGTTTGAAAAATTGTGTAAAGAGATATTCAGATAATCACCTACACACATACATGCACACACACACACACACACACACACACACACACACACTCACACACACACACACACACACACGCGCACGCGCATACACTCTAACACAATCCACTCAGCCTGAAATTCCCCTTCATCATTGAAAAAACTAGCCCTCAACCTCCTTCACGGAAGAAAATGCACGCAGGACTCCCCTTCTGCCATCACCTACACACCCAGGTGGGCAGTCCTTGTGTATTTCAGTACAGTGCAAGCACAGTCAACGAGGGCACCTGGAACTCTTGCACTCCAGTTCACAACACCTAATTTAGATAAAATACAGAACAAACAATATTGAATCATTTTGAAGAATGGCATTATCAGTACAGAGTCATACAAGGAATTTCTTTTTTATACATGTTAAACATTTATATAGGAAAATGTTAGACAAGATACACTTGAGTGTTATTGGCTTTGTCTGTAGTACCTAAGTACCTTAATTGTTTATGAAGAATATAAACTCTTAATAAAAACTTTAATTTGGCTTGAGCAAGCCTATCCTAAAAGTTTTGAGGGCAATATAGTTTATCAAGCACAGACAGATGTATGGATATGACAGATAGGTAGAGATAGATAGGCACACAGAGATGAATAGATAGATTAGGATAGGATAGAAAATTATTTTTGATGTGGTAATACATCAGCCGCATGGCATGCTGGTGTACTGATAGAATGGGCACCTACTACTGCTCATACCCCCTCACAGTTGTGTACATTTTTGCAGGGGGGAATGGCTCTTAAAATCCTTGGATTTATAAAGTAAACAACAACAACAACAAAAAATAGGTGAGAGAGCTGGAGGACTAGAGAATGTGTTAGAGAATAATTATCAGCAAACACCAAAATATATATAAAGTAAAATAGCAAAAGTGGTACCCAGGGAATATAAATGATGATGACAATGCCAAGGATAAGCAAAGAGAATGAAGTATAGAGCATAAGAATAAGCATAATTTTTACATGTTCAATGAAATAAATGTAATCTTATTAATTACAAAATAGTTTACATTTAATCAATTTATTTATAGAAAAAAAGTCTTACAATAATACTTTGTATATTGTTACTATTAACTCTTAAATCATGTTTTTCTTCTGGTTAATTTTTAACACTAATATCCTCCTAATCCCACCAAAACCACACTAATATACATACGACCGCGCGCGCACACACACACAGATGCTACGTAGATGCTACTACGATGCTTTTGGGAAACGCTGCCCTGGTTATTTGTGTGATATGGTGAGTAAAGTTACACAATCTTATTGTTATACCACTTCATTGTATCATCACACTAAACGCCACTTCAGAATTAAAAATTGTAAACAAGCTAGAAAGCGACGTCATGAGTTCACGGGCGCGGCTCCACCTCGATCGACGTCATCACTTTGCCCCTAACCAATGAGAAGCATTGTGGGCGGGGCTACACGTGTACCCCCGCCCCAGGTGCACCCCCGCCCAAATCTGCAGGCTGCAGCCAGGTGCTTCTCGTTTACTCTGGAGATGGAGATACACATGGAGTCGAGCAGAAGGGCGGGGCTCGATGGAGCCAACCGGAGCCAACAGACGTGAAGTCTGGATCTGTACACTTCCTTTCTCTGGATGTCAGACAGTCGGAGAAAAACTCAATCTTGGGTCAAACTCGATATACTTTATTTTAAATGCGCTCCTACGCGTAGTAGGCCTAAATAGTTTAGGGCTGGAAATTTGGTGGGAGCAATAGAGTAACGGGACGGGGTAGCACATGAGAAGGAGGGGGCTTTCTGTAAAGAATCTAATGAACCGCGCAAAAAGTTAAACTTTAAGTGGGATCTTTACGGATAAGGAAACCTGAAGATTTGAATGATGACAGAGAAAGAGTTGGTGATTGACGACATCATAACAGGTGAGATAAATCGCATTTTAGAAAGTTTGAGCAGTCTATTCTGATGCAACCCGTTATCAAAGCCCACACTGTTAGAGCACTGTATCAGTAGGCTGAATAAAGATCCACACCGCTTTTTAATAATTGTCGTAGCCTACTTATCTGCGATGGGCTAGCTTTATTTTATGGTATAGATATATTGTATAAAACTTACGTTAATTTTAACAGGGGATTATGTAAAAATGGGCTAGCTACTACATTAGAACTTATACTACAAAAAATGGGTTAACTTTTGGATAAGTTGAGACCTAGCCTAAGTTATATGATTTGATGACACATTTATTGTCGTCTCAGTATTTTACGATAATGTAGCCTACTGGCAAGCTGGCAGCTTTTCCTGGAAAGCACATTTAGCTCTGCACGCTGCAATCTGTATTGCATTGAAATGGGTGTAAACATTCCACCTCTAGGGCATTATTAAGCTTATCTTTTGAGACATTTATTCCATGCATGACTCTGTATGGCACTTAATGTCCTCGCCGGGGAAAATCTCTTTGTGACTTTAAAAGCGCATTGTGGACTTGGGTGACTGAGATAGTAGCGGTGCAGAGTTGGGTCACGTGGTCTCACTCCTGGGAGCTTTGAGTCAATGCAGCAAAAGTCAGCACGCTCCACCATCATCATCATCACAGGTGAAGCCGGAACGAGGTAGGGCTCCTCAACCATCGTCCCAAACTCACCAGAGAGCTTATATATACTTTCATAACGCGTATTAAAACGGTTCAGTGCTCGTTTTGACACGGAATAATCGCAATGCAGAGAAATGTAGTAATGCAATCGTTTACATGGCTTTGGGATCACAACAGCATTTTCTACATTAGCGCGGATGTTTATTTTGCTTGCTTTAAGGTTTGGCATGTTTCTGGCTGTTTTGCGCATGGGAAGGTAAATTTGCGCATGTAATTTACTGCTTGTTGTCTGTCCTTTAGGAAGGACGTCAGTTTGACTGCTGATGTGATGTAATATGATTCAGGAGGGGCGCATCTCTGACACAGCAAGAGCATCTGTAAGATAGTCATCATGACTGTTTCCTAGAGACTGTTTGTGCACTAACGTTAGACGGCAGCATCAAGTTGATATTTGAAGATGCGTACATCTTTACGACATTGCCGTCTTTTCGTACAAATCGTGAATGAATCGTTCTTGTGTATCGGATCTTGTGGGTAAATCTATTGAACCGGTTCTGTCTGGATGAATCGTTCTCAAATCGGACTGATTGGGTCCAAGCGAATCACTAACTCTTTAAACGGGGAATCGATTCGTTATGAACCGAGAACTGATGAGTGTGAGTTGATTAACTTAAAAGTTATTTTTGATAGCTGCAGTTACAAATAAAATGTACTAAATGCATGTTTATGACTCGATTGTGTTAGTTTAATCAACACACATTCTAAATGTGTGTTTTAATAGCATTTTATTAAAAAGTGCAAAATCTTTTCAAACAAGAGATGTAAATACAGATATTGGTTCTACGTTTTTACGAGTGCAAATTACTACCAATTTGTTTTCATACGTATTTAATGTATGTTTTAAGGGCACATATCGGAGACCACGCAGTTATGTCTTTGTGCTGAATAACTGAATCATTTTTGATCATTCTTGAAGAATCGATTAGCTGAAATGAGTCGTAGTGTTACTGTTAACGTTTTCAATAGACCAGGATGTTGAAGATCTGACACTGGCGTGCTAATTGCAACGTGCTGGGAAATTTGCATAACATTCAACTTGCTGCCAAATGTTTTTGGACCATTTGCCTGTTGAAATGTGCAAAATAACTCCATAATGTCCACACCTACTGCCTTGAGTGTTTGTGTGTAACAGTTTTAACCTTTGCGACGGCAGCCTCTGGTCAGGGTGCCAATAGCAGAATAAACCCCCACCCCCACCACATTCCCACGGTGCCACTTCGGGCTGGAGTATAAAGGAGTCATTGTTTGAGTCAAGGGGAAAAGGCCTCATAGGTAGCACATAGAGGTGGGTACAGAAGAGAAGACTAGACTCATAAATCGTTTATTAGATGGTTGTGCTTGTTGCTTGTTGGAAGCCTCATGTAAACAAACAAAGTCTTTCAGACATTAGATACATCTCTTCATGCGTTTTCACTTCTGGAATCCAATATATGTTTATCTAAAGTTGACATTTTCACTAGTCTGCCTATAAATGGTCACTTAAAGCTGTATTTGATCATTCTTTTTGATTCCTTGCATCTGGGCTCTGAGCAGAACAAATAATATAATTGTATTTGAATGTAATTGAAGTTTGTTGCATATAAACTATTAATAGAGACTATTGCATTTTATGTATTTGGTTAAGAAGTATGTGAATACGTGTTTGTTAAACCTTTATAATGAATCACCGGTAATGCTTCCTTTTACAGTACAGTACTTACAGGGTACTTACAGTGTACTTACCTAGAAAGTACTGGTTAATATAAGGTAAGTACATGGAACAAGGTTAGGTTTAGGGGTAGTTTCAGGGTTAGTACTAGTTATTACCCAGTAATTGTAGTTACTAAAATAAGTACATAGTATGTACACGGGTAACTGGACTGTGAAAGGAGGTGTTACCGAATCACCTAGGGTACTTGACCATTAGTAGGGCCCTATAAAATCTGTTTTATTTTTTCCCAAATTCCATTTTATTTTTTCCCAAATTCCGTTTTTTCCGTTTTAATTTTTGGGAATTCATTTTTTTCCCCTTTACTGTTATTTTAGTTGTAAAAAGAGTGTGCTTTTTATTCCATGATCGCAGAAATTATAGCGGCCCTACATTAGCCACAAAACAGCATGCATTTGGAGTACAGTGGGGCGGACTGCAATGGTGAACATGGTTGCAGTGGACTGCTGGTGCAGTTAAACAGTCTGATGCACGTGGCTGGGGCCAGACTGCTTAGTCAGCATGGATGAGATGGGGGGTATTCATTCCTGTCTGCAGCATCCGTGCATGCAAACACACACAAACTGTGACCAGCTAACAGCAAATACACATGTGTGTGTGGCTGTGGCAAACAAACATGAACAAACTAACACATGCATGCCCAGATCCCTATAACTCTGGGCTCAGCAGTATGATGTGACCTGGAGAGCAGTGATAATGTCCACTGTCAGGGTGTGGCCACAAGACGTGATGTGGATCCACATCTGTTTAAATAGCCACAGTCCAGACACATGGCTGAGGAGAGAATATGTAGTGATGGTCTTTAGAAATGTATGAGCAAATAAATTATTTACATGCACAGACATGCAAACATATTTTTGCTGGATGTGTGTTTTAACCAGTGCAATATTTTCTGCATTTCCATCATGTGCTCTGCAAGTCAGATGCAAGTCTTGTCCTTAGCTGGCAGGGGGTGTCTGGGCCCTGGGTGTGTGTTTGGAGAGGCAAGACGACACAGTGATGTGATTTAAAGCGGAGCCATTAGCGTCTCTGTTTGAGGTCAGCTCAATGCCTTTTAGCTTCACACACACACGTTCGCTTAGAACGTCTCAATTTAATGAGTGCTGTCTGTGGTCAGCATTTGTGTAGGTCAAACTCTCTCTCTCTCTACTCATTCCTTTCTTCTTTAATTCAATCAGTTCTAGAATCAGGTTTTGATCTCCAAAATGTTTATTAAATCCCTCATGGTTTAGACATGGAATTTTACATTAAAACTTGAATTTACGTTATTTATGCCTTAATGCCAATTTGAAAGTCTGTTCTACAAATCTCTAGCCTTGGATGCAATTCATTTGAGCTAAAATACAAATCTTAGAGACTATATCCGCAGAGTTTTGAGGCATAAAAACTTGCAGATGGGATGGTGTTTTTTTTTCTAATTGAAAAACGTGCTGTGAATGATGTAGACATTTGGAAAGCTGCTACAACACTAACAAAAGCCCAAAAATTCCATTCTGGCATTACGTCATGGTATAGGTATTAGCTGCGGTTGCCTCGGTTCCCAAAGAGAGGAGAGAGAAGTTATAAAAAGGGGGAGCAGGGGCGTTTTTTGTGTCAACAGACCATCTAAGTGATCATGAGAATGTTACACCTTTTGGATGTTCCATTAAAACCCATTAGTCTTCTGAAAATATATCGCTTTTATACACAAAGTCATGCTTTTATTTACAATACTCGTCTGCCAAGATACAGACATTCAGGCCAAGAAAACTCCACCTAGCACAAATGTTCTCTGCTGTACATCTGTGATATCTGTGACTGTCAGCTCAGTAAATCATGTGCATCTAGGCAGTTTCACAAATTAACTTGGCCATGTACCTGAACCATATTTGAGGCTGTATTAGTCATACTATTTTTCAGGTTATTTGATGAATAGGAAATTCAAAAGAACAGCATTTATTTGGAATAGTTTTTTTATTTTTTACATGACATCATTGCTGGATAAAAGTATTATTTTTTTAACATTAAAAAAATCGTACTGACTCAACTTTTGAACAGTAGTGTATTTAAAAGCACACAAATTCTAAGTCTGAAGTCTGAACGATTGTCGAAAGTTATAACGAATGTTATATTTGAAATTAAACTGTGAAATTAAAAATGTGCAAGATATCATAACATAAAAAAACCTCTAAATTGTCACTGCAGATGTGTCTGCTAAACCCATTACTAGCACATCCTAGGATACAGTAATATGAAATATTCAATAAACTCATAAAAAGGAATTTATTCTTTTACATTTAAAATATCTAATGGATTTTTGTCACCATGGCATTTTTTGAATCGGGTATTAAAGGAGAACTTCGCGAACAATGAACCTTTGGTCTAATAAAACATCGATACCTAGTCAATCGTTCTCTGAGATTTGTTTTCATGATAATTCGAATGTAAAGAGTTTTATCTCTAAAAACTGTTTAGCGTATAATGCTAGCACTGGGGGCATTGACTAAGTAAAATGAAATCGCTAGTTTATACCACTAACAATGCTCAAAATAGCCCCACACTAACACAGTAATATAATGAGTGTCTATACATGCAAAACGAAGCATTGAGAACTTTGTAAGTGTACAGACCGTTTAATAAGAAGATGCGTTATTAAAGACAGTTTACTTCATGTATACAGACAGGAGCCATCTTAGAATATAGTCTCGATAAGTCAAACCACGAACATCGTGCTGAGTGATCTGAAATGTATGAAGTTCAGCGAACTTCTGAACTGTATGTAACGGCGTTCGGGAATCGACTTATCGAGAACTATATTCTAAGATGGCTCCCGTCTGTATACATGAAGTAAACTGTCTTTAATAGCGTATCTTCTCATTAAACGGTCTGTACTCTTACAAAGTTTTCAATGCTTCGTTTTGCATGTATAGACACTCATTATGTTATTGCGTTAGTGTGGGGCTATTTTGAGCCTTGTTAGTGATATAAACTAGCGATTTCTTTTTACTGAGTCAATGCCCCCAGTGCTAGCATTATACGCTGAAACAGTTTTTATAGATAAAACTCTTTACATTCGAATTATCATGAAAACAAAACTCAGAGAACGATTGACTAGGTACCGATGTTTTATTAGACCAAAGGTTCATTGTTTGCCGGAGTTCTTCTTTAAGTGGGTTTATTTGTGCTGTCAAGTACAGAAAGGTTTTAGCCAGTGAGTTTTACTAAAACAAAAATCAGAAATGCAAATGCAGTGACCCATAAAACCTTATTGCACCTTCAGAATAACTTACTGTAGCAGATTGTTGACACAGTGGTCCAATGTATGTTTACTGTGTGTTTGAGAGCAAATTTGGTTTGTATGACTTAACTCAGTTCTTCTGACCCAAATCTAGATTAGGCTATTACTCATAGAGTTACTGGGTCTGTCATGCTGTGCTGGTGGTACACTTTACATTGGAGACGGTTTGAATAATTTCACATGTGTGAATAATTCAGGTACCCCTTTTGGTAGTATCGAGAGAGGTGGTGTGACCAGCCACACAGATTTTACTCCTAGTTCGGAGACAAATTTATCTTCAGTTTGGACATAAAAATTTACATTGATATATTTAGCTAGATCACAGAATGTTATTATTGACACATTTGAGTTGCCTCAGATGCCTTTAATACAAAAAATGTGGTCTTATTTTTGTAGCTTTCTGCAAATGGTGGGCGTAAAAAGAAACATTTACATGCCGCCAGGAAGCCTTGATTCGTTGTAGTGTATTCCCTGTGGGCTTGACTTCACCATGTGAGGAAAACCAACCCCTCCAGCGTGAAGAGAAATGCCAATAATCCAGTCAAGCTGTGTCTGGCCTTCAGTCTAGGGCAGACACAGCAGCTGCCCCAGAGTCTCAGACTGAGACACATATTGTGCACTGAACACGCATATATGTATATATATGTATATATATATATGTGTATGTATATATGTGTGTGTATATATATGTGTGTGTGTGTGTGTGTGTATATATATGTATATATATATATATATATATATATATACACTCACCGGCCACTTTATTAGGTACACCTGTCCAACTGCTCGTTAACACTTAATTTCTATGCAGCCAATCACATGGCGGCAACTCAGTGCATTTAGGCATGTAGACATGGTCAAGACAATCTCCTGCAGTTCAAACCGAGCATCAGTATGGGGAAGAAAGGTGATTTGAGTGACTTTGAACGTGGCATGATTGTTGGTGCCAGAAGGGCTGGTCTGAGTATTTCAGAAACTGCTAATCTACTGGGATTTTCACGCACAACCATCTCTAGGGTTTACAGAGAATGGTCTGAAAAAGATAAAACATCCAGTGAGTGGCAGTTCTGTGGGCGGAAATGCCTTGTTGATGCCAGAGGTCAGAGGAGAATGGCCAGACTGGTTCGAGCTGATAGAAGGGCAACAGTGACTCAAATAACCACCCGTTACAACCAAGGTGGGCAGAAGAGCATCTCTGAACGCACAGTACGTGGAACTTTGAGGCAGATGGGCTACAGCAGCAGAAGACCACACCGGGTGCCACTCCTTTCAGCTAAGAACAGGAAACTGAGGCTACAATTTGCACAAGCTCATTGAAATTGGACAATAGAAGATTGGAAAAACGTTGCCTGGTCTGATGAGTCTCGATTTCTGCTGTGACATTCGGATGGTAGGGTCAGAATTTGGCGTCTACAACATGAAAGCATGGATCCATCCTGCCTTGTATGAACGGTTCAGGCTGGTGGTGGTGGTGTCATGGTGTGGGGAATATTTTCTTGGCACTCTTTGGGCCCCTTGGTACCAATTGAGCATCGTTGCAACGCCACAGCCTACCTGAGTATTGTTGCTGACCATGTCCATCCCTTTATGACCACAATGTACCCAACTTCTGATGGCTACTTTCAGCAGGATAATGCGCCATGTCATAAAGCTGGAATCATCTCAGACTGGTTTCTTGAACATGACAATGAGTTCGCTGTACTCAAATGGCCTCCACAGTCACCAGATCTCAATCCAATAGAGCATCTTTGGGATGTGGTGGAACGGGAGATTCGCATCATGGATGTGCAGCCGACAAATCTGCGGCAACTGTGTGATGCCATCATGTCAATATGGACCAAACTCCCTGAGGAATGCTTCCAGCACCTTGTTGAATCTATGCCACAAAGAATTGAGGCAGTTCTGAAGGCAAAGGGGCTCGAACCCGTTACTAGCATGGGTACCTAATAAAGTGGCCAGTGAGTGTATATATATATATATACACACCGCTCTACAGTAATTTGAAAGTGATTTGCAGTACCAGTTTTGGCCACAATCTTACAAACAGCTTCTTTAATGTTAAAGGGGTCATGAACTGGCTTTTTCAATTTTATTATATTGTTGTCTGAGGTCAATTTATGACATTCGCTTGGTTTTTGCATTCAAAAACATCAAAATGAACATCAAAATTTTGTACCCAAGTTGTGAGCCTACCTGAAAAGCGACGTTTTTTATGGGCGTGTCACACTGAAGACTTGGAAATAAACGCCCACTGCTGTGAGTGGATAACAGTTTTGTATATTATAATGAGTTTAACTCACCCGTCGATGACACGTGGGAAAACGTCCAATGTTGTCAAATTGGCAACCGGATTCGACCCATACATGTTCGACCAAGAGTCCGTGGGTTGTACAATTCCTGTCAGATCCAATATAGACGGCACAGCACCGTTCTTTACTCTTAATGAAGTGAAATAAAGCGAACAGACGACAATGTTTTACCCTC
Organism: Hybognathus amarus; assembly: GCA_030378365.1. Taxonomy (NCBI): domain Eukaryota; kingdom Metazoa; phylum Chordata; class Actinopteri; order Cypriniformes; family Leuciscidae; genus Hybognathus; species Hybognathus amarus. The sequence goes on along the minus strand of JAQIUQ010002298.1, from coordinate 78,970 downwards.
ATCAGCTGGAAACGTCATTAAAAATAGTTTATCCATGCAGTCCTATTGGAATCCAGAGGAAGCTTATGCAGCGACTGTCTTCCACAACCAGATCCGGTGTAAACCATGAAATGCGGGTGTAATGTGCGAAGACGGTGGCCGGGGCTAAACCAGCCGTGTTGAAGCAGGCGTTGATCTTCTTCTGCGGGGGTGGTGTTTAACAACTTTGAAGTCATATTTCCCACTTTTAAAAACGAGTCGTTTGTTGAGGCTGGTGTCAATAAAAGCTTTTATTGGACTAACAAGGACGTTTTCAGTTCTGAAACTTACAGGATATGTCAAAAGCTCAAGAAAAAATTTGATTTCTCAGTTCATCACCCCTTTAACAACATCAGGATTGCGTGACTACATGTAATGTCCTTTCGATATGTATCCTTGTTTTCGCATGGGTCCGGTTGCAGTCTCTTTCCGCCTCCAGCATCCTCACACTCAATATAGCCTACTAGCCAAGGCTCTTCTTTATGTGTACAGATGTGACGTAATGACGCAAAGACATGCAGTACCACTGGAATTAAAAACATTATTACAAGTTTACCACTTTGAATCGAGCAGGTAGCTTTGAACACTGGCTGGTTATGTATTTCTCAAATATGGTAAATATGTATTTTGGATCATTTTTAACCCCAAAAAAGCTACGGACTGCAGCTTTAACTATGATTATGACAGAAGTTGGACAATTGAACTTTGCTCCAACAAGATTTGTAAGCAATTTTATCGCACTACTTTTGCGTTAATATGTAGGCTTCCCTATAATGTCTCTTTAGTCTTTCTTGTGGCTATACTTTCAAACGAATCAAAATGAATTAGGCCTGGTAATCGACAATGTCACAGATGAAAGAGTTTGACTTGTTTTGAATGCAAAACATTTGTTGAACTAAATGTTTTTCAAAAATACACACAGTCTGAAAGTTGCTGATTTACCATTTTCTGTAGATTGTGTCATTTGTGAATTGTGATTGTTTGACTTTGCGAGGTTTCTTTACGCTTTGTGAGCTGTAATCAGGCTGTCCAAAACCAGATGCACAGGAAGGAAGACTATTGTAATTCCAAGAGGCTATTTTTAGAATTTCCTTACGGAGACGCAATAAGCACACAAATACACAGAAATACTTAGACTTTCAACTTTTGGGTGTCTTCCTCTCTTTCAAAAGTCTCACTATTGTTCTTGACTGGAGCCTGTGCTCCTCTGACAGTTTAGATCTAAACCATCTGTGTTCTCCCGGGTAAATTAGGCGATACACTTTTGGTAAATCTGAAATCCCATACTGTATAGTTGGTACTTCATTTGGTTTAAAACTTAATTTGCGACCGTTAAAAACGAATGTTCTAGAGCTCGACCGATAAAGGCTTTTGAAGGCCGATACTGATACAAATATTTATTGGTTTTAAAATCCGATATTCCAATATATCGGCCGATATTTTTTTTTTTTTATTATTATTATTTCAGAAACGCACAACAAAACATTAACAGATTTCCCTAACATTATTTATTTGTAATTATTTATGAGTTTTAACTAAAATAATATGATAATGCATTTTAAAAAGAAGCTTTATTGTCACAAGAACAGATTGATGATAGTGGTATTATTTAGCTTTGTGGTTTGCTAGTCTGATGAGCCATAATTTAGCAATGGATTACTTAATACTGCAAATTGTAAAACATTTTTTCAATAAAACAGGCCAAGGAGAGATGATGCGTCTCGTTGCTATAACTGTCACGTGCTATTAAAGAAATACTTCAGTCACACTGTCAAAAGTTAAAAGGACAGTCAGTCAACTACACTGTGACAACGTAACGTAACTATTACTAGCTAATTCCGCTTCACTCTCGGCTTATTTAACAGTACTGGACATGATAGTCTCAAATTTTTCATGCTTATTTGAGTTAAGAGAACTGATGGAGATGTTCTTTTAATTGTCATTCAAGCAATGTATGTTTGTGAACAACTCAACGAGTGTTGCCAACAGGTTCTGTGTAGAGTGCCCTCTGGTGGACAAACTATACAACTCCTACACTCTTGACATGGTTCAAGTGTGTTTTCGTCCGTTTTTTAATTTTATTTTTGAAATATTAATTTATCGGCCTCGGCCATTATAACTGCTGATACCGATAGTTTGGAAAATGCCTGATATCGGCGGATAATACTCGGCCTGCCGGCATGTTCTAAATAGAATGAGTGTCTGTAGTATGAATAAAATCTGGACGTACTACATCCACGATGTTGTCATTATCAGTGTCAGTTGCGTAACTTGACATATCTAATGCTCCTCATCTTCTGTTTGAACCCACCTAGTGAACTGATGGCAGTTTTGCAGTATCATCATCCCACATAGCTTACACAGCCCCATTTGACTGACACTGCTGCTGGATCTTGCTGAGTTCACAGGCGACTCTGATCTCTCAACTATTCTAGTATAACGTTGCATAGGGAAAGCTGCTCTGTTGTGTAGATGCACCTGTGGGTTAACTTCTCTATTCAGCTCTGCAAAAAAATCAATTCTCTCTCTCTTTCTGCTCCTCTCAGTAGGCCATGTATCATGTATCTCTGAGGTAATGGGGCACTGGTGTTGATTTGGGAGGAGTCTGAGGTTGTTCGTATGAGATGATGTGTCTCGTATGCCCCTCTAATAGTCGAAAAAAGCATTGTAATGCTATTTATGAGTTATGGCTTTAGGTTTAGGGTGGGGACAGAGTTGTAGATGCAGATGTCAAAACACTCGTCCACTCTGTGTCTTTGGTAATGTAATGGGAGTTTTCTGCTCTCCTCAAACCCTCTAATTTTTCTCCAAACGTCACATTCCAGGAAATCCTACAGGCACATACTTTCATATCCAGCCTGGCTGAGTCTGAAACTCTCAGATATGTTCATTATATTTCTTAGCATCTGGTAGTAAACCGAATTATCAGCTAAAACGGCTAGTTAACAGAATTGTGTTCTGTAGGAAATAGTTTAGATTAAAGCCTATAAGTGTTAAAATTTTACTAAAATCTAGATAGATTTAAGTGTAATGTGTGCGACTTGGAAGGCCCAATACATATTGGATATTTAAATTGTTCATGCTCATTGTTGTTTAAGGTACACTATGTAACTTTTGGCACTCTAGCAGTTAACAAACAAAACTGTGTGCATATTTGCAGGAGATCATTGGAGATGGTGACGCTGCTAAGTTATCATGTTACTTAAAGTGCCCCTATTATGGATTTTTGAAAATGACCTTTCATGTGTGTAGTGTGTAACATCGCCCTAAGTGAATGAAAACATCCTGCAAAGATTTAAATCTGAAAATAAGAGTCGGCTTTAAGTGTAAAATACCAAACTAAAGGCCATTGCACACAAGTACGAAATTCGTATGCGAAATTTTCGCACATAAAAAAATCGACCTCACGTTATGTCAATCACACTTGCACACCGCCTGAGGTTTTTTGACAATTCAGGGCCAGAGGGAGCTCGTCCTATGGAGCTCGTTCCGACATCATTGCACATATGCGCAGTGCTTTTAGTTTCAGTTTTCAATTCAATCAAGTGTTTATGTTCTCTTCTCTCAGTTGGATTATGAAAGGAATAACCTTCCCTTTCAATCAGATTGAAATTTCAGATCGATTAACGATTAATGTACAAAAATTTCGAACTTTCACATACCATTTACTTTCTTTCTTTAGAGTTCTGCCTCAACAAAAGGCGCTTTTCGAACCGTAGGGACTTTTGCAGTTCCTAGAACCTAACGTTCCTATAAGCCTTTTTTCTTCGATGTTCCGACGGACTAAATTGGGGATTTTTTAGTTCCTCAGACCGTAGTTCCTATAACTCTTCAGTACCTAGTCTAGAGCAAGGACTTTTTTAGTTCCCTTTCCCTAGGTCTACGTTGATTGGTTCAACTTATAAGTCATGCCCACTGTCAACACGGAACTTGTAGCGTGCTGTCTGCCATACGCTGTGTGTTTTTGCAAAACATTACAATGGGGATTAAGACAAACATAACGCATTCAACCAGCTAATTGCTAATGCTAGCTAAACTTACCCGTCGTTTTGTTTGCCTCCTGCGCTCTGCTCTTTTATCTTCTTCCATCATATTACTTAATATCATATTACGCTGGAGCCTTCATCTTCTGTGTTTCTCTGTTCAGAACTCAAGCATAATCTTTAAACGCTGCCATTCGTTCTCTGTTATTAAGGTCCCGGCAAGGCAGAACAGGAACATTGCAGTAGCCTCCTCCATGCTGGTTTGTTGTTGTTGTATGTGGCTATGGCGTGCAATGCAATAAAGACCATCGCCGTGCTTTTGTTACCCCTCCTACCAGTTCCTATGGCCACTTGGCCAGTGCGAGCGCAAGCAGCAAAACCGGAAAGCGGCTATAGTATTAGATATAACTGACAGAGATTTTAAACTAATGAAGTTAGTTGTGAGTGAGTGCAGTGTGATCAGGTGCTGCCGTCTCTTCTCAGGCGCTGGTGTTCACCATAGACTGTAAAAAATATGGACAAAGCGTCTGTGACGTCCCCCATAGACTCTCTGAAGAACGCGTTTGAGGTTGCTTATGGGGGGTATGGGCAGCGCCATACTGGAAAATCTTGAGAAATACAAAAGTTTCAGAAATGATACAGAGGTGGTATGATGTGTTGTCAGATCATGGCCGAGACGTCAAATTCACTCGGCGCAGCCTGTTATCAGCTGTCAATCAAAGTTAACCGCCCTTATTTGTCATACGTTTTATATCTAAATATGATCTAAACTAAAGAGTTAGAAAAAAATTCACCCCTCACAGTTGTGAGGCACGCGGAACATATTGAAGATTACAATAAAAGTCCATGGGACCAAACTGTAAACATATGAATTCATGCTGTGAAAACGGACATTATAACATGATGTCTATGGATATTTGCTCCCTTTTGGGACCGGCCTCTAGTGGATTTGAGATGTATTGCAGTTTATCGCACTTCTGGGTTGGCTTCAGCTTTCAGATTAGTATGTTGCCGCTTGGTGTTCACCAGAGAATACCAACACGGCCCGTCAAAATAAAAGTCCCGCTCCCAACACATTGGCCAATTAGAAAAACTTATCGACTGATGCTGATATTTAAAAAATGACAAATATCAGCCGATATATAAGGCGATACTCCAAACTCACTTCATTACGACAGTTGAACATCCTTTTTTGAGATGATGTGGTTTCTTTCACAGAATATGGCAGTCGTGTGTTTAATCAAAGCATTTCAAATCATTTAAGTCTTCTCTTTATTCAGCTACAGCGATAAGAATTTCCTGGAATAATGTGTGTTGTACTGTGACGGGGCATATTTGGCATGTCTACATACTAATATATTTATAGTAGTATGTAACTACGGTGCGATCATTGATTAATCAATCCCTACTGACAACCAAGAGAGAAAGTAATACAATTGGAGCAGTCACAGCTGTTGTGTGTCTTCTCTCACCCACTGTGTGTGGGAGGAGTGTTTGTGTATGAATGTGAGTGTTTATTTGTGTGTATATGTGTTTGTGAGTGAATGGGGCAGCTGGACTCAGTGTGAGTGAGATGACAACTGGCTGTGTTTTTGGCATTTATAGTGCTGCGTTTCTGAATGGACCTTCACATGCACGTGAACTGGAGCAGCCCTGCCCTGTCAGTGGCATGTCTTTGAGATGGCTTGTCTTGATAGCTGTATAGCGGCTTGATAGTATATAACTGAGCTCAGTGTGTTTTGCTTTCAGACCTTAAAAATCATTTACATTTATTAATTTAGGAGATGCTTTTATCTGAAGCGACTTACAATTGGATTTGGAATCAAAATCGCAAAAATTCAAACATCTTCGGTACTTGTGTTTTGAACTTCTAGAGAGAATTAGTTTCAAGTGCCTTCAATCAGGTTAATGAATGTATTTCATTGCTAGCATACACAGACAGAGGGATCTGTAAAGTATTACAACTCAGGATCACACACTACAGTGTAGCTTCAGCTGTAAACTGGACTGTTCACACAAAAATTATTGGAAAGTTTTATTTATTAAAAAAAAAATTCAGCTTGAGATATGGAGACACTTTTTGCATTTTCCCTTTCCCTGATCTGTTTTCACTTACCAGGGAATTCTGTACTTGACATCATGATGGATTCACTTTTCTTTATCTCTGCATTTGGTTATTATTTTTGGAAAAATTTCAAACCAAAAGTTACAGAGTAAAAGGCCATTTGTCTCTGACATGTTGAGATTTGAGAACTGTAAAAAAATGATAATGAATTAATAATGGATCAAAACTGTAGTGTGTGATCCAGAGTTGTAATATTTTACAGATGTAGCCATGGAATAAAATTATCAACCAGATTGAAGGCACTTTAAGCTATTTCTCTCTTTGGAAGTTCAATCAAAAACTGGAAGAATCAGAATGCTTTTTGAGTGATGCTCAATATCTAACTCTAATTTTATATTAAAAAAAAAAAAACAGAAAAGACTGGAATTTTGAGGTGATTGTACAACCTTCATATTTAAAAAAATCGCTGATTCTCACTCTTCACTTTGACTCAACTATATCACAATGTTGCATATTTTATAGATAATAGATTCCAGACCTAAGATCGCTTTTGTCTGTGCATGTCAGTGGTCCATATGTCTCTGAACTCTCTTATTTCTGTGTACTGGGCTGCTTGGAATTCTTCTGAATTTGTAATTCCACAGAGGAGGGATGACCTCTGACTCCTCCTGCTTCCTGTCAGAAGTTTGTATAACATTCCAGAATGGAGCGAACACCCGTTTATTCACTCCCTTTCTCATGTGGACTTAGAGGAGGGGTGAAAACAGGATACTTTTTTCTCTCTCCATCCCTCTCTCATTTGTGTTTATTTTTGCTGCTTGGATCAACGCATGTGTAATGGTTCTAGTATATATGATCGCCTCATTAAAAGAGTCCTTTTGTGTTCTGTGTTTTCTGAAACTTTAGATGTGAGTTGGATTTGAACTTTTCCAAAACCTCCGGAAACATTCATAATTTTGCTCCATAATAATAATGCACCAACATCTTGAAGTGAAAACTTCACCTTGATAGTTTACTATATTGTATTTTATTTATTGTGTAAGTTTTGTTAAAACAGCTCATTATGTCAGCCAATCCTGAGTAAAAGAATTGATTTACATTGTTTTTTTTTTCTTGTTGACAATAATTCAAGGTACATCTATTCAGGTCAGGCCAGTCTGTAGATACATTTCTTTTCATTCTTCTTTTATGTGTAAATAAGTCTTTAAAAACAGCAGGAAAATCAAAGGAATTGGTCCGTTTCACACTCTGGTCATAATGCAAGTAATTTCCCACCGTTTATGTCCATTTTCTGCTTTCCAGTTCCCACGCATGTTTGGATTCTCTGTTGTTACTTAAAGAGCGTTATTGAAAAGACATGTAATACACACACATACATGCATACAAACAAAACACAATCACAGCCCTAATCAAGTATAGCTCTCAATTAGACACCAGGGAAATGGTCGCCATTGACGTTGTGTAATTACCCTCACGCAACTTTAATGTGTTATAATGAAGTCCCCGTATCGATGAGCCGTGTTGCCATGTAAACAAACTTAAGTTCCTTTAACCCGCAAATCCATTCGTGGAAAAGTATAAAAAGACGGTCAAGTGTGTGTTTCTGAATAACACTTCACTTATAGGCATTTATCATTATAGACAATCATTTTACTCCTTCAGAATTGATTTTGACGTTCCATTGTCCCATTTTAAAATTAATCTCGGTAGCTGGAGCTTGTGCATGTGGTGAGTGGTTGAAATGAAGTGCAAGCTGCAGGTAGCCTGTCACTCAACACGTAATTACTCGCTGAAGAGCGTCACGCTTATTCTGTTCACTCTGCCGCTCAGTATGGGGTAAAGGTGGGAAAAGGATGAATGCTCAGAAAAACGTGGCATCCGCGGAGCGAGGAACCCGGGCGCTCGTTTAGTGTTCAGGGTGCTCAGCATCCAAGTGTTTTAGTGAAGCTATTAGGCCCGGCTAATGAGGACGACGGGAATGGACAAATACAACCTCTGAATTCGATTCAAATGTCAGTGTGGAGGGGAGCAGCTGTTGCTGTAGTGGTCTAACGCTCTTAAAGGATTTGATGATTTTATGACCAAATAATGTAAAATGTTAGACATAAGCAATGTTATTAAAAAAAGTATGGTCCAATGAATGGTCTCTGAGACGAATCACTGAACATTAATTGAGGCTTTTAAGTCTCGTTCCCACTGAAAATAATTTCCAGTGAAGAATCACCATTGATGGTGCCATTTAGTCCTGTTCTCCATCTGTGACCATGAAACTGCGCTATAGAGTGCTTCCTGATATTCCCAATGCCATTTAAATGTATATTAATTAGTTTTGGGTTATCTTCAAGTATTACAGTACTTTGACCTATTTTCAAAAAGGTCCAGCAGACGCACTATAAAACAAAAACGTGTTTGGGAAAAAAAAACATTCAAATGGAGAACCGACTGTAGACTAAAGGTGTGGTCATTAACTTTTTTGGTGAAATTTCATTTAAATTTGAATCCCAGGATCCCAATCACTCTTGAGGTTGAAAGATTTGGTAACAGATAGAACAGTTGGTAATGCGGATTCACAGATTGAACAACTGAACTCTGCTAGGTTTGAAACTGACTGGTGTGAGCTATGCTTCCAGAGTTCCTGCGGGTCTTAAAAAGCCTTAAAAGCATTGAATTTATGAATTTGGAAATAATACCTTAAAAGTCTTTAAAAAGTCTTGAATTTTGATGTATGGGTCTTATGTCAGTGTTAATTTCCTTGACGAAAATAATGATAAACTTTTCTTCAACAACATTTTTTCACTGACGAAAACGAGACACTAACTAAATAAAACCTAGTTTTGAATGACAAAAACTATGACGAAAATCTATTGACATTTTTGTCAACGAATAAAATCTAGATTAAAATGTTAGATGGTGTCGATCTGGGAAGCGATCCAGTCAGAACTGATGTCCTGCGTGTGTCTTAGATGCGCACATTTGTACTGTAACGTGCTGATCTACCCAGTCTCATAAAATGTTAAAAATGTAAACCAACCACGCACCTTTTTGTTTTAAGTTTTGAACATGTTCAAACTTAAAAATCATTCATATTAATAGGTTAATATATGCTTTTTTCTCGGGAGTATATGGGTTTGAAAATTTTAGAGAAATTCTAAATTAACGCATTGCAATTTACCAAACCATTATATTTTAGTCGACTAAATCTACTGTAGATGTAGTTTACAGTAGATTTCGAAAATCCCCAAAAAAACTCAAATCACTAAAATCTTATTATATTTTGTCAACTAAAACTAGACTAAAACTAAAACAATTCAGATGACTAAAAATATGACTAAAATTTGTTTTAGTCATATTTTTAGTCAAAAGACAAATCAATCAAAATTTGCTGTCAAGTGTCAAAGTTAACACTGCTGTATGTAACTTCTCCGTATTGTATTTTTCCTAAAAAGTTTCATTTGTCAACCACGATTATTATGATTTTCGATGTTTATTTGTTCTGGCAAACTTTCTTGTGGCCAACTGAAATGTTTTATTTTTCACACCTGCTTGGCTTTTTTTCTTGGCTTCATATACATTGTTCTCAACTGACAACCAAACAGTAACAAAAATTGTATTATACAAAGGCCAAAAATTGTCTTTTAAAACACTAAAATGTATTAATCAGCCCAACAATGCACTAAATTGTTAACTTGAATATAGGCTTGCCTTTTGTAGTTTTAATGTTAAACTTTCTTTCTTTTGTTTGTTCTTTCTTCTCTCTGTCACTTTGCAGATGCAATGGCTACTCCATCTCCAGCCAAGAGTATGGGCGACCCAGGCATCACGCCACTTTCCCCCACACATGTACTGGTGAGCTCAGCTTTTTATTGCCAGCATGACGTCACCCATTACATGAAGGAAATGTCCGGTGTGCAAATGGGGCCTTAATGGATCGTCTTATTTACCTTGAGCTGCAATTACATGCAACAATGTAATGCTTGACATATACTTGATAGTATCTCTCTACCTCTTTTCATGTCTCCGTTTCCCTCTGCTTCTTTTCCCTTCTTTTTTCTACAGAATGACTCAGAAGCGAATGAGGCTACGAGGCACCCGTATGTGGTGGTGGTGGCCATCGACTTTGGCACCACCTCCAGTGGCTACGCATATGCCTTCAATAAAGAACCAGAGTGCATTCACACTATGAGGTGAGAAAAAAGGGACAGGGAGATAGAGTGGGGGGTTTACATGTAAAAGAAAAGCTCAAATGAGATTCCCAAAAGGACATTTTTTGCTTATTTTGGGCAAAATATAGTTTTCTTCCAGTGTATATACATATATCATTATTTATTAATATCATTTTATAATTAAATATAAATGATTATTTATAAAATATTTTAAAATTATATAAAAGTAGTTATTTATATTCCTTTAAAATATTAAATATATCTTTTTATTTATTTAACATAAAATGAGTAACGTCATTTTATGTAGAAAGTACCTTTTTATTTATTTTTTTATTCTTTCAGTAGAGTTTTGAGTAAATTATGTTCGAACAGAGCATTCAAAAAACCTGTGTTTCAGCAGTGAACTCCTGTATGTGTACTCCAACTCTTCTGAAGACATTAATATGATTGGCCATTTAGAAGGTCATGTGTCTATTTCAGTCAAACATACAGGTGTCTTCCTCTCTAGGCACTTAGATGCCCCATTAAGACTCATTAGATATATACAGTCCCACTGTGTGTATAACAGTGTGAACCAGTGGGTGCGTGTGTTGTATATGAAGGTAAACCCACAGCTGCTCTGCTACCCTGACCTGACCTATTTGGTCATGTGGCTTTTGACTCTAAGGTCAGCTCTCAGGAGTACTTGCTGGGCAGAGTCAGCCACGTGTGTCTCACCCAAATAGGCATGTGGGTTTCATTTAGGCATCAGACTCATTATGAAATTTATAAATAGGATTCTATTTGTTAAACTGCACAAGTACAGCTGTAGAGGGTGTGCGCACATATATCCACATATTAAAAGATGGTTTGAATACAACTAAATGAATACAAGCGTGAATTGATGCATGAAAGAATGTAAAGATAAGCCTACTGCTTTCCATTGAAACAAGAAGGCCATTGCATATACAGTATAGATATGTTTAGCTTTGTCTGACAAGGACTCTTAGCATTCCCTTGTCCACGGCAATAGTATTCATTTAGGATCTTGACTGCGTCAAATGTGGACAACGAGAGAGTGGGAGATGAGGAGGAGAAAAGGAACGAGTTAAATTGAGACTGCTCTTCTTTGGAAAAAACAGTGCCTTGCTTCAATCTGGTTAATTCGAATTGTGTTTGGACTGCTGCTACAGATTTACAAGCACAAATAGCCCAAGGTCTCTGAGATTATTTGAGTTGGCCTGATAGTCTTGTCCCTAAACCTTTACATAAACTCAGATTGCCTTGTAAAAAGCTCACAAAACTCATTTACTAAATCTGTTAATAGTCAAGAAGACAGCTGCTTTGAGTTGGTTAAAGAGGTCATATAATGGTACATGCACTTTTACAAGTTGATTGTACTGCAATGTGTGTTGGCAGTGCCTGTACACAACCATTATATAATGATAAAAATCCAGCAGGCTACACATCAGAAATTGTTGCCTAGTAGCTCAATCGGATTTATTTTCAGACCTTCATCAAGGCCAGCTCTGTATTGGCCCAAGTTGAGGAAATAGTCGTCGGTGAAATGTTTGGAGCATACAAAACTTTGGGAAGTTGGGTCAGCGCATTTCCAGAGAAAATAAAATGAACCCATTGTTTCTTCGGAGGCTCGGATGAAGGAACTGTAAAGTACTTGTTTGTTCATTTGTACATTGAACGCTGATCAACTGCCATGCTTCGCTCGTTTGCAAGCCATGATATCTCTTGAGGAAAAACTCAAATTGTGCTCACGTGTATATCGTACTTCCTAGCTCATTTCCTAGCCAAATTCTTTGGGTGGGCAAAGCAGAGAAAGGGTGGGGGTACTTTTCCTTCGTGTGACATCATACGGAGGAGATTCAAGATCAGCCCGTCTGAGCTTTCATTTTCTCAAAGCCAGAGATAGATAGCCAAAGCTTGGTTTACACCAATTGAGATTTCTAGCCAGTGGGAAACCATATACAGGGGAACTCATATTAATGTTAACCTCAGAAAGTGAAGTTTTCATATCAGGGGAATTTTAATTAGGAGCTAAAAGCTTTTACCCAATGAAATTATTTCCTGCTCCCATTATATCCCAATTCACACTCTCATTGGTTGTTTTTCCTTTGTTGCTAGGCGCTGGGAGGGTGGAGACCCAGGTGTGTCCAATCAGAAGACGCCCACCACCATTCTACTGACCCCAGACAAGAAGTTCCACAGTTTTGGTTATGCAGCCCGAGATTTTTACCATGACTTGGATCCCACTGAGTCTAAGCAATGGCTCTATTTGGAGAAGTTTAAAATGAAGCTACACACCACTGCAGTAAGTTGCGATACCACTGCAGTTTTTTTGCGATATGCTAGTAATGCAAACAAACTCAGTATTAACTGGTGAACCTATCAAAGCTTTAAGACACTGAAGCAATGATGTTAATGAGTTGTCTATATTAAGTCTCTAAACTGTTATACAGTATATTTCCCTCATTGTGAATGATGTGATAAGTCTATTGAAGTACAAATACATTTTGATTTGACATGTCAATCTCTTTCTTGTTTCTGAGAGGCATTTATCATCATTTTATCTTCTGCAGAATCTATCCATTGATACGGATTTACATGCGGCCAATGGGAAAAGGGTGAAAGCTCTGGATATTTTTGCTTATGCGCTGGCCTTTTTTAAGGAGCAGGCTCTTAAGGTATGTCTTACTCACATGATCATACAGAATGCTATGTTAAACCCAGTCAATTCACATCATTTTAACATGTTTTAGAAAGAAGTCTTGTATGCTCACCAAGGCTGCATTAATTTTGTTATATCAAAAATACAAAACAGTTATATTTTAAATTAGAAAATTTTAAATATAACTGTTTTAATATTTTCAAATGTGATTTAATCCTGTGATGCAAAGCTGAATTTTCAGTCTTCATTATCGTTCAGAAATCATTCCAATTTGCATATTTGATGCTCAAGAAACCATTTCTTCTTATTATTATTATTATTATCACAGTTGAAAAAAGTTGTTTTTGAGGAAACCATGATGTATTTTATTTCAGGATCAAAATCCTATATAGGAATGTCTTTATTGTTACCGTTTCTTTCAATTTAATCAGTTTTTCCTGAATAAAAGCTTTAAAGGGATTTTTCTTATTGGATACAGGAGCTGAGCGATCAAGCTGGGGCGGACTTTGAAAATTCTGATGTCAGATGGGTCATCACTGTACCGGCCATCTGGAAGATGCCGGCCAAGCAGTTTATGAGAGAGGCAGCGTATAAGGTAAACGCTTCTTTCTCATAGCCGCACGTCTCGCTTTGATAAACAACCTACTTTGTGTTTGAAATTGGAGAGAGATCTGTGTGTAATGTGTGAAACCCTTGAGTCATTACATTAATTGAAAGCACATTAATCACACGTTTGAAGTATGTGTTGTACAGTTCCTGGTGGGTGTTTAAGGTATTGCAATACTTTAGTTGAGCTGTTAAATTGAAATAGAGGAAGTAAAAGAGCACTGTTTTGCTGGCAACCTTAAAAAATAAAAGGAATGAGATGTACAGACATACAGGATGTAAATGGGAAGAAGGAAAGGCAGAGATTAATGGAAAAAGGAAATACACTTATGTCATCCCTTAGATACAGCCTCTGTTTGTTTGTTTTCACTGTCTTTTAACTGGACCACCTATAGAGACCCCATATATGTGGTACTGTATCGACTCTCACTGTTGGCTTCATTGTGAGTATTTGTGTGTGGATCTGTAGTCGAGACATGTGGCCTGTGTGTGTGTATGGTAGTCATATGATCTGCATTATTGAGATATTTAAGTGATTACAAGTGGTCAGGTGAGACATTGCTTTTTACTCCTGGTTTTGATATGCAGCTTCAGATTATCATTCATATTAGTCATATTTAAGATGCTTTGTGAAGATTTATTTTTTAGGCCAAATTGTTATTTTCTTTTTGGAATATAAAGCCTGAAGTAATGACGTAGTAAACACTAAACAGAGGGGTGGATTTTCTTGCACTGAAGAGAGACAGAAAGAGCAGGGTGTGGCTCAGCGTCTCTCATCTCAATCCAAAGCAAAGAAGAAATGAGGTGGGGAAGGCAAGAGCGGGTGAGCTTCATCAATACACAGCGAGTAAAGAGAGAACAGTGGGAAAAAGAGAGCAGAGAAAAATAAGGAGTCTGCAACACTTGATATCTGCAATGGGAATTCCTGCAAAGCTTGCCTCGGGAGGTGTGTGTGTGTGCACGCGCACGCAGTGACTCAGCTCTCTTCATCTGCTGGATCAGGAGAATTGAAAGAAAGGACACTGCATTCACCCTTACCTTTGTCATGCTCTCTGCATCCTTTTTGCTTACATCACTCTCCCCATATCTCACCGAATCCTGCAGCACAACAAACAGTGTCACTCAGCACAGCATGTGTGTGTGGTGTTTCTTTACATTTTTACACGCCCTCCTATTTTAAGTGAGGTAATATGATCTTGATATAAGCGAGTCATGACACTGACAGTTAATATTTAGGTGGGGATAAATATTAACCATTTGGGGGCTTCTGAAATGGTTTTATTTGAAAATATCTTAAATTGACTATATATTGTTAGGCCATCCTATAATAATATAGACAGAAAAATGCTTGTGTGTGACCAGTGTTATTATTTACTATTGTAGTTTGAGTTTAGTGTTTTTCTTCTTTTTTTCAGTTATCATTTTGTTTTAAGTGATTGATTTTGTTTTGTGCGTTTGTCATTTTTATAATTTAAATTATTAAATATTACATTATTGTTTTAGTTTTTTTTATTTATTTCCTGTTAGTAATTTATTTAATGCTTTAATTTAAACTTATTATTTCAGTTAGTTGCCAAGGCAACATTTTTCAATTTTGTGTTGTTTCTTTCTTTTTTTATCTGATATTTATTTCAGCTTTATCTCAGTTAACAACTTAGTTTTTTAGTTAACGATAATAACTATAAGGTCTGTAGGAAGACTATACTTTTATAAATTGCAGTGAATGTGAATTTAATGCAGTCTTAAATACTCTTCAGTTAATGTGTAAAAATGAATTATCTTCATTCACATGTTTTTAGTAAATATGAGCCTGGCTTTCATATTCCTGGTTTAATGCCTTGTCATTTGGTGTTTTGTCCTCACCTAGGCTGGTCTGGTTTCTCGTGACAACCCTGATCAGCTGATCATTGCTCTGGAACCAGAGGCTGCGTCCATTTACTGCAGGAAGCTACGCCTCCACCAAATGGTTGATTTAAGCAATAAAACAGCCCAGAACGGTTACAGCCCAACGGAGAACGTTGGGGGCGGAATGACCCAGGGTAAGCTACCCAGTCAGTCTTTTACCATATTACAGGTGCAACACAAGTTTCCTGCTATGAGGACAACCCAGATCACACTCATACTGTTCTAGTTATGCTCAAGTTTATGCCGATAGCACTTAAATGCTTGTTGTGGATAATGTTGTCCATGTGTTTTGATGCCACTAACCTGGCCAGTGATGAGTTCTTCTTCAAGAGGCATAAGTTACTGTGTATAGTAAGCCAGTCAAATTATTGCTTGGCAGATAAAGTTCAGATAGTGAGTGAAGAAACTGGGCATGCTGCTGTTGAGGGAGGCTAGTAATTAGGTATGGTTGAAAATTCAGTTTGTATGGGGCTGTAGTTGTTTGGTTAGTTATGGTGTGTCTTTTTGAGACTGTGAAAGACCAGGGCCTGTATTCTTAACGATTCTAAGAATCCTCTCAGAAAACTCCTAATTTAGCTTAAAAACTTCTACGTAGGAGTTTTAGCTTAAGAGCGATTCGGGACCAATCTGAGAGCAACTCCGAGCAAGGAAAAGACAAAAACTTTCATCTTAGTGAGGAGACAGGACTGACCCCGTTGCTGTGTATGACGCAATCTTTTGAAGACTGTGATTGGTTGGTTGTCCAAGAAGGAAAAAAAAGAGAGATTTTAAGTATAGATGTGGATATAGTGGAAAGGAAACTCAACCCCAGTGGAAAGGAAATGAACTGCGACACAATAAGAGGTTTTGAAAGTGCTGTAATGTTTGTGTGATCACTCTGCTTACAGAAGGTTGTGACAGACCCAAATCATCACTGCTGCATTGTTGCATTTTCCCATTTGCCAAATATCTTAAAGTATTGATTACTTTAATTTATGGCGCTATGGCATTTCTGCGCTGTGTCTGAGATGTTAGCGTGTCTCTATAAGATCTGTCACAAACATGATCCCTGCACGATCTAATCTATAGCTTAGTGATCTCACATCTAGTCATAACTCACTGTCATCCATTGTCTGGAACACATTTCTGATCCCTCTTCATCTTTCTGTCATTTTCTCCTCTGCTAAAGAAACTCTCAAGCCTCTTAAAAGTCCTCGTCCGGACTCCTAACAAATTTGACCTCTTTTAAGGGTTAAGATGCTTTTTGAATTACTTTTTCTTTACTAGGATTTTTTTTATTCTAAGCGTAAACGCCTACATTTCTAAGAATTTTCTTAGAATTGTCACTAGGAGCTACTCGTTGCATTAAGAGTTTTTATGAATACAGGCCCAGGAAGATATTTTTACAAATATTTTACTATGTATAGTAAAGTAGTGAACTGTAAAGATGTCTCTTCTTCATTATGAAAAGACACAATTTTTACAACATCCCCTCTTTCCCAAAACAGTGCTATACATTGAAAAGAAATCTTTTCAACTTAAACTAGCTCTAAAATGGACTTTACTTCTAAACTAGAGATGCAGGACTCGTGCAGTCCCAGAATACCTATTTAACTTTGCATTGAGTTAAATTGGCATTTAGGGAAAGAGGCTGAAGATGCATTCAGAAAACACTGGGAGTGAGGAAGGGAGGGATGAGAAAAAAGATCAGCTTTGCCATCACAGGAATAAATTACATTTTAAAGTAGGATAAAATATAAAATGAGACGACCTCAAAACAGTAGTGTATTTACAACCATACATGAACAGATGGTTATTCAACTATGGACACTTTTACTTTCCCAAGGGTATTTTATAGTTAATTTATTTATTTATTTAATTTATGCCTTCATCTTTTATTTTGTGTCATTTATTTATTTTTTACTTTGAAAGAAATATATACAAATTCCTTTCCTTTTCTTTCCTTTTACTATTCCTTTTCTTCCTTGTAGACCTGAGACAAGAGTTCAAGAGATTTCCACGACGCATGCGTGAGAATTGCGATCTTCATCTACTTCAGTTCAGTTCTCGCGCATGCGTCGTGGAAATCTTTTGAACTCTCATTTTAGGCCTACAAGGAAGAAAAGAAAAAGTAGAATAAAGTCGTTATTTTTGTTCTATTTCCGCACAAAAAGTAGTCTCGTCGCTCTGATAAACTTATACTTGAGCCACTGTTGTCACATGGAATATTTAAACATTTTCTTCAATGACTTTCTGGTCCATCAAGTTTCAATCCCTTAGGCTGCCTATGTAGCAGTGATCCACCTCTCAAATTTAATCAAAAATATCTTCATTTGTGTTCTGAAGACGAACGAAGGTCTTACGGGTTTGGTACAGCATGGGGGTGAGTAATTAATGACTTAATTTAGATTTTTGGGTGAACTAACCCATTACATGTAACTAATTTTGCCCGTTGTGAGATTTAGAAAGTTGATGAAAAAGTAAAGTAAATAGTCTTACTTTTAGTTATGTCTTTTAACTATTATAATATTTCGAAGGGCAAAAACATGAACTTTAACCTTTGGCTTTAATTCTTCAATCAGTATTAGCACTTCAGCTCCATCCATGTCATACCTATTTTGCCCATTTAAAGTTTTTCCGGTAGTGACGAGAGGTGACGTGCTGCCAAGATGACGGCGGCCGGCCCGGCCCACTTTAGGCTTCAAAACTCGCTCTTCAGAAACCTAAGGGTGACCGACTTAAAGCCGAATCTGCCCGAGCATGTACGTCTCACCACACCGGGATGCAGTTTGCGCGTCTAAATTGCAAAGTTCATTGTAAGATTTTTTTTAAAGTTTGTTTCATGTGTGTGCTTATTTAAATGAAATCGTATCGAACTTAATCGAACGTCGCTCTGCATACGTCATCTCCTTCATCGATCTGATTGGTTTTAGGTCAATCCAGTTGTGCCCAGAGGCATTTGAGCTTAGTCCGTTGGTGACGTCTTTTGGAAAAGATTTGTCTATGAAGCTTTGCCAGACCATAACTTAGTTCTTTTGTATAGATATCGAGGCAGCACTGAGTGCATCTTCTCCTTTCCCCTTTCAGTCCATTCCAGTTCACTTCCATTGCCCTGCTCATGTCTTCATGACCCACTGACGGCGCATGTACATACACAGTCTCCTTTGTATTAAAAAAAAGCATTTTCAGACTTGTGTTTTAGTGGTCTGTGATTTTAGAAAAGTAATTTGCATGTGCATTCAGAAGGCAACAGTCATTTGGGCCACATCTTAATGGCGATGCCAGCATGAGAAACGGCTTAGACAAATTCACAGTGCCCCTGCCTCATACATTTTCTCTCTCTCTCTCTCTCTCTCTCTCTCTCTCTCTCTCTCTCTCTTTTTCTATTGAAGTTTGCATGAACATTTATTTATAAGCATGTAATTGTGTGTGAGGTCATGCCTTGCATTCCCCTGGAAAGAAAACATTTTTAATTATACCAAAAAATGTTAACAAAATGTTAATTAATCACATTTGTAAAAAGTTTAATTATTTTTGGTTGATGTCAACATTTAAGAATGTTACAATAAGAATGTTATTTTGTCCATTTAACTGTATGACTGTGTAGCAAATTAGCTCCATGAAATATTAATAATCAAACATAACTTGTTATAATTAATTGGTTATGAATATTTGGATCAGTTAATCGGATTAACTTGATGTAGCTACATTAACATTACAACCAATTAGTCGGTTCATCCGTGAACACTTAATATTATTAAGTAAGTAATAGAAATGTACATTTCTGGGGCATGGGAAATGTCTTTCCAACTAAGTACTACTAAGAGCAAGTAGTCAAGATGTATGATTAGTGACTCCAGATATGAGCTTGAGACACGGACAACAT
This sequence comes from Hybognathus amarus, assembly GCA_030378365.1. Taxonomy (NCBI): domain Eukaryota; kingdom Metazoa; phylum Chordata; class Actinopteri; order Cypriniformes; family Leuciscidae; genus Hybognathus; species Hybognathus amarus. Next base: position 59,703 of record JAQIUQ010002298.1, on the reverse strand, counting down.
TACATGTGACATGAACAAGATTTTATTAACTAGACTAAACATTAACAAGTTAATAAGTTAATGTAACTACTCTAACATAAGAGTAAGATCTCCAGTTGGTCTTTGCTTATGTGGTCTTGATGAGAAAGAATCAGTGGGAGTCAGAGGATCTTTGTAAATTAAAAGCCTGGTGCAAGCTTGGGTTCCTTGGGGGACTTCTGAGTTCAGCCTCATCTTCACGTTAGGACTTCTCAAGAAGGACAAGTCAGAGAACAAGAGGACCAGAGAGGACAAGCAAAGAGCTAAGAGAGAGCTGATCTTGATGATCAGTGATTTTTAAAGCGTGAAAATGTCACACCTCTGGAGGTTTGGAGCCAATGCGAAGCCATCCCTTTGGAGGGAATTTTTATGACCCATTGTCTTCTAGCAGCCAGGGCATTTGAATGTTAATGGGTGTTTACAAATAGAATCTTCAAGCTTATTATAATACAAATGCATCAAAGTTAGCCAATTGAAATGTAAATTAACAAATGGGGAACGAAGATTGGATTTTATCGAGACTAAACATGCTACACATGATTTTGGTTAACCAAAGTATGTAAGTCATGTTTCAGACCAAAATAGTTTAGAAGAGAAAGTGAAACAACCACAAACCACATAAAGGAAAGACCAAACCACATAAAAGGAAAATTATGAGATGGAAATTAGATGATGTTATCACATGGTTGTGTGTGTGTGTGTGTATATATATATGTGTGTGTGTGTGTGTTATATATATATATATATATATATATATATATATATATATATATATATATATATATATATATATATATATATCACATGTGTATATATATATAATTCAAAGGGTTCATTTCTTCTAGTAAGAATTAGGTGACAATTCTGTTAGGTCGAAGCTTGTTATCAAGCTTAATGTGTCTGTAACAGGTTCTGCCAGTGGTAAGCTTCATTTGTGGGGAAGTTTCATAGAACTTTGTTGGAAGAGTGACTTTGTTGGATTCTTCATTAAATATAATTGTTCATTTATGCGTGTCTGATTGGTCCAGATGCTACATCTAAGCAGAATTATCTTTCCTGTAAAAAAAACTATATCAGGGGACATGTGACATTAGTGACCTCAGTCTGATGACATCAGCAAGCACATCTGTAACTGTAGACCTTACAAAAGAAGTAACACAGAAAGAATTCATGCATAGACTTGTGCAGTAAAGATGAGAGTAACAGCAATTGTTGAAGTAATGGTGCTGTGGTGAATGTGCTCCTTTGCATATGATGTTCTATAAGATGGAGAGCTGAGAAAGAATGGATGAATGACATGTTTATTGATTATTTTAGCAGAAGTAGTATTTATGCTTTGATGGTCTGTATATTTAAACATGGTTGCTTGCTTTAGGAGAGCCTGAAACAGGAAGCAGTTGTGTGGGGTGACCTGTTGTAGAGCAGTTCAATAGTGAGCAGCACAAAGGAAGGCTGACAGCCATATACTGTATCTACTCCATCTGTAAAGAGACTGGCATAAGATAATATGCCCTAAGGGATGTCTCACAGAATTTATCGGATGCTTTTTTGTGTGTGTGAAGATGTTCATTTGGGATGTTTTTTGAAAAAAAGTCTCTTATGTTCACTAAGGCTGCATTTATTTGACCAGTAATATTGTGAAATATTGCAATTTAAAATGTAATTTTTTCCTGGGATGGCAAAGCTGAATTTTCAGCATCATTACTCCAAGTCTTCGGTGTCTGATGATCCTGATTTGGTGTTTCTTATTATGCCTATATTTTTTAGGGGCCAATGTTATCAGATTTGAGCATTCACACTAAAGTGGCGTGGCAGTGCAGAAGTGGCAGTGCAACGATCACAAATAGCCAAGTCTATTTGTATTTTTGCTGTGCCGCTTATGCTTAATTAAACCCACAGAGCATTGTTCTTGGTCAAGCACATGAGTTAACATGAAAAATAACTAATTTCAATAAGTGAGGTGTTCCCAGTTTCACAGTCACCGTATGACATTCAGAAAACTAAAACTAAACGAAAACACATTATTGTCAAGTGTTTTTACCCAAACTTTAAAGGCCTGATTAAATTATTAAAATTAGAGGAACACTCACTTAAAGGATTATTAGGAAGACCTGTTCAATTTCTCATTAATGCAATTATCAAATCAAGCAATCACATGGCAGTTGCTTCAATGCATTTAGTGGTGTGGTCCTGGTCAAGACAATCTCCTGAACTCCAAACTGAATGTCAGAATGGAAAAGAAAGGTGATTTAAGCTATTTTTAGCGTGGCATAGTTGTTGGTGCCAGACGGACTGGTCTGAGTATTCCACAATCTGCTCAGTTACTGGGATTTTCACACACAACCATTTCTAGGGTTTACAAAGAATGGTGTGAAAAGGGAAAAACACCCAGTATGCGGCAGTCTTGTGGGTGAAAATGCTCCCATGTTGATGCTAGAGGTCAGAGGAGAATGGGCTGACTGATTCAAGCTGATGTTACCACTGTGAAGGCTGGTGGTGGTGGTGTAATGGTGTCGGGGATGTTTTCTTGGCACACTTTAGGCCCCTTAGTGCCAATTGGGCATCGTTTAAATGCCACGGCCTACCTGAACATTGTTTCTGACCATGTACATCCCTTTATGGCCACCATGTACCCCTCCTCTACTTCCACCATGTCACAAAGCTTGAATCATTTCAAATTGTTTTCTTGAACATAACAATGAGTTTACTGTACTAAAATGGCCCCCACAGTCACCAGATCTCTATAGAGCATCTTTGGGATGTGGTGGAATAGGAGCTTCGTGCCCTGGATGTGCATCTCACAAATCTCTCATCAACTGCAAGACTGTTATCCTATCAATATGGGCCAAACTTTCTAAAGAATGTGTTTGGAATGTCTCTCCCTTAGAGCTAACACTTCCTGTTTGGGAATGTGTACAACTTTTAGGATGGCCATTATCCTCTGATGTCATCAGACCAACTGCCCTTTATCAGACCAGGATATTTCCCCCTCTGCAGTGAAGGAACAGAGACTTTAGCATTCCGGTTCCAGGCAGGAAGTTCAACAAAGTGAAAAAGAGAGGAAGTCTTTCAATGAAAGATTTGTGGAAAGATGTACTGAAAATGTTAAATAAAAAAGGATGTTGCATGTTCATCCAATATTAGACAGTTTATTTTAGAAATTGAATTATGCATGCTCGTTTCTTCCAAATAAATATCCATTTGTTTTATATTGTATATTATAATGTTATGAATTGTAGAATTTAAAAATGATTGATTTTTTTTAATTTAGTGTTTTAGTTTGTAATTTATTTGGAAAAAAAATGTTATCATCTGCAACATGAAAATAATGATCAGCTTTCATCTTAAATTTTAAAGGGATGCACAATATTAAAATTCTATTTTCAAATAAGTAAATAATACAAAAATGGTGTGCACATCCCAAACACCCACATTGGGTTCAGGTGCAGGACAAATAAGTGATATAAACAAATAAAGAAGTGTGAAGTCCGCACACTGAAAATTACTGCTTCAAGGGATTTATTGAAAGGCAACGTTTCAACCCTCAGGTCTTCATCAAGTCAACTTTAAACAGACATGTGATTACCTTGGGCACACACACAAAAAATCATATGACAAATACTAGTAGCGTGGTAAGTAACAAAAAAAATATATGACAAATGCAAGTAACGTGAAAAGTAACAAAAAAGTTAAAATAATAAAATAAAATAAATAAAAATCACTATAAAAATGGCTTCATATCAAAATCCTCATTCAACCCTGAATGTGACAAAGTGCTTAAAGTATAAATCCAAATACTTTATAATCCAATATAAATAATCCAATACACATATCCTCTAATAATTTCTTTTCATAATCTCTTCCTCATGAGGATTTTGTAACCTTTTCTATACCGATATACTGCAAAGCGCTGACGTTATGGCCTACTTGTCTAAAACGAGACGCTTTAGGACTGTGCATATCTCCAGTTCTAATATTAGGCCTACTGCGATGTTCACTAAAACGAGTGAGTAATTGTCTGAATGTTTTTCCCACATATGACCACAAGGACAACAAATTAGATAAATCACATGAGTGGAAGGTAATAGATAAATCACATAAGCTCAGGTAATAGTACCACGTATCGGAATATCACAACCAGTACATGGATGACTAAATGATTTACATTTGTGTGTAAAAGCTCACTGGGTGCAATTACCACACCTGTAGTTACCTGGAAGAAGAGTTGGAATAGCATGTTTTGTACGTGAAGGATATTCAATGCATCACGAAGATTGCTTTGAGGTTTAAAGATTAATTTCGGACCATTTTAAATATGCCTGATAAATTAGGATGACTTGAAATAATATGCCAGTGTTTATTTAAGGCTCTGTGAAACTTCACACCCAATGCTAAATACTTCCACATGCAAATGGGACCATTAAGGTCACACATGTATACTTGGACATCAAGAAAATAGATTGCGAAATCCTCAAGAGGAGGAGATTCTGAGAAGAAATTATTACAGTGGTAATGTTTTTGGATTTATACTTTAAGCACTTTGACACCTTTAGGGTTGAATGAGGATTTTGATATTAAAGGTGCCATCTGGAGTTTTTGAGGTGAAACTATCCCTAAAAATGAGCTACAGGCATCAAAAGAATGAGAAGAAATAAGTGCAATGATGTCTATAGAAAACTGGAAAGCTATAGTGCTGCCGAGATATAAACCTAAATTAGCATGCTAAATTACTAGCCCCGGCCCGTCGGGTGTCCGTAATACCAGTTTCGGCCATGGGAGGCGGTATGCGGGCGGGCAACATAAACACCAGCCGCACACTGCAGTACACGAGTAAGTCGCGCGTCTTATGTTTGTACTTTGAACCTGAAGTCAGTCGTGTGAAATACAGCCGATTACTACATTTCAGTTCAAGGAAGAGTTCAAAAATGATTGGTCGACATGCATGAGGAATACATTTGGTAAGTTGTAGCATGCGTATTTTTCACAGTGTTCATGTTCTCTTCATTAGCTAGGTATATCGGTTCACGTGAGCTAGTAGATCTGTGGTGTAACATGTTAGTCTTGATTTTAAAATATCCAAATGTCTTTATTAAACTGCGGAACTTCAGCCTTCCTTCTTTAATAATCGTGTCTAATAATTTGAGATATGCGTGTAGTAAAAAAGAGTGTGGAGAGCTGTCTGCTGTTTAGCAACCCAACTTCTGTATAGTGCCCCATCTGTTATGGAAAATTTAATATTTTTGATTTAGAATTCAAGAATATGGTACTTCTAGCCACATTTATAGTGGTTTTTTTAAACATTGCTGCCATTACTTGTCACGTTACTTGTTTTTGTGTCTCTTTTTTTGTGACTTGTCACGTTACTTGTATTTGTCATATGATTTTTTTGTGTGAATGTGCCCAAGTTGATCACCTGTGTCCATTTAAAGGTGCTCTAAGCGATGTCGGGTGACGTGACTTCTTGTTGACGTTTAAAATATTTTCAAACAAGACTAGACAGACCCTCCCTTCTCCTCATCTGCACTGACCCCCAAACCCCACCCCCAGGGCCTTCTTGTCAGTTATTGGCTGGAACAGTTTGTTATGTTTCGTGGAGCGGGTTGCCGCAGTTTGTTTTTGTTGCCATTTGTGGAGCCTGGGTTGTCTGCATAGACCGCGTTTTTACAGTGTGTTAGTTTAGGGGACAGGCAGCTAGTGGATAGTGAGGAGATGTTTGCTGTATGTGACAAAAAATGTTTGGACTTAAAAATGTGACATTGCTTAGAGCACCTTTTAAAGTTTACTTCACTCTACATTGGTATTGTGCCTGATGAAGTCCTGAGGGTAGAAATGTTGCCTTTTAATAAATACTTTGGAGCAGTAATTTTCAGTGTGCGGACTTCATACTTCTTTATTTGTCAAATAAGTAAATACCATAAAAATGCCAGCAATTTTACTGCTTTTTCTTATTTCATAAATTTCCTTAAATTAAGTCTGCTTTTTTCCAGCAGCATCACCCTGCTTAAAGAAATCACATGCAGCCCATGTTCCTTTCTCATCCTGTCGCCTTGCCTATAGAAATGACACACACACACACACACACACACACACAAATAGCTTCACGCTGCATTCCCTCTCACACACACTTCCTGTCCTCTGTCAATAACCAGCCAAGGAGCATGTGCGCCGTAACCGACAGAGCCGCACCTTTCTGGTGGAGAATGTCATAGGAGAGCTCTGGTCTGAACTCACTGAAGGTAGAGTCTTTGTCTTCTCTCACACTTTTCTGTTAGTATTTTGCTTCTGCTGTTTCTAATGCTGCTGTCAACTTAAGAAGGATGCACTAGTCTCAAATAGCTAGACTTTAAAAAAAAAAGAATCATCCAATCAGATATGAAGAGACTGACTTGCACGTAAAACAACAGATTACAGTATGATTTGTTTTAATACACTGATGTGTAGACATTGTGTTTTAGAATTTTCGTCTGTCCAAAAGTAATACTTCATGATTATTTCACAGAATAAGTTGCATCAAGCTACTCAATCAGATTGGCATTTCTGTGCTATATGCATTAAAGTCAGTGAGTGTGGTCTATGGGTGTGCCAACTGAGACTTAGATGCACCCTAGCTGAGAGCATAAGGAAGATGCTTAGTTTAAAAGCCCTGCTCTAGGGAGCCCATACTTATTCTGCTGTCTGAATTAGCAGCGGCTCTAACCGTCAAAATTTCCTCGACTTTACCTATTCATCACTGCTGGAATAACCGCCACGCAAATTAGTTATTCAAAATCACTTCAAATTTCACTACATTTTCAGTGTTGAAGGGATAGTTCATTCAAAAATTGAATTTGTCATCATTTACTCACCTGAATGTTGTTGTTTTTCCACACCTGTATGTTTTAAGAAGATATTTTGCAGAATGTTCAAGATGCTTATTTATGGGGAAAAAGTAATTAAGGTTTGGACCATCGTTACAGAGTAAATAATGATATATATTTTAGGGTGAACTTTATATAGTAAATAATATAGAAAACCTACATAAAACTTTAATTCCAAAAGCTTCTATTTGAAATCCCAACCAGTGAACTCTAAATGTAGGTCACCGTTCCCCTGACACCTTGTGAAAGCATTTTTCCATCACTCACATCCAACATCTGCAGAGAGTTTATGGAAAAGAATGAAATGTCACCAGACAAGATATAGATCCACTCATTTCTTTTTCCTGGTGAGCCTCAAATGTTGTTTCTGCTGCTGTAGGTGACCGTTATGTGGTGGTGGATTGTGGAGGAGGGACAGTGGATCTCACTGTGCATCAGATCCGGCTGCCGGAAGGGCACTTGAAGGAGCTTTACAAAGCTTCAGGTACAAGACACAACTCTTATGGCTAGTAGCTTGAGATTAACATTTAGCTTAATATAAAGAAGCCTTTATTTAAAAGATAACTGCTATTCTGAAATATGTAATATCATCTGAAACATTTTCATCTTTCCATCCTCTCCGTAGGAGGCCCGCACGGCTCTATCGGTATAGATTATGAATTTGAGAAGCTCCTATGTAAGATATTCGGGCAGGATTTCATCGACCAGTTTAAGATCAAGCGTCCAGCCGCGTGGGTGGATCTGATGATCGCGTTCGAGTCTCGTAAGAGGGCCGCAGCTCCAGACCGAAGCAACCCGCTGAATATTAACCTGCCCTTCTCTTTCATCGACTACTACAAGAAATTCAGAGGACACAGTGTGGAGCATGCATTGAGGAAGAGCAAGTGAGTGTCTAAATGTGGCAGAAATCACCAATGATCACAGTCCAGTCAGGTTCCACTAAACTTCGTACACCACTTACATGCAGTTTCGTCATTATCTATCCACTTTATGCTGCTTTATGTATGTTTTTTCCTCCTTTTGAAATAGCTGCTTTTCAGGGATGTGCACAGGAAGTTTGAGGGGCAGAAAAAATCTACTACTAAAAATTGCAAATCTGACAATGTTTATGTCCAAACTCATATTATGGTCTTATTTATAAAGACTGTAAAACATCAGAGATGGGCTGGTTTATGATATACAACTTTGTAAACAGTATACAAAATGTATTAACTGTGTTAAATGTCACCAAAATACACATGAGAAAAAGAGTTCCTCATATTAGTTTTTAAATTATTATTATTTATTTATTTAATTTTTTTTATTGGAAAATAAATAATCTGTATTGAATTGACGGATGGGTTTTGAATTTTGTCGTAGGATTGCATGCAATTGCGCATAATTTTACTCATTCCTGCAGATTTTGTGCTCACACCCAAAGTGCGCACACATAAAGCCGCCTCTAAATTGAGTTTCTTTTCACTGCTTTTTGCTCTTAAACTGTCAAATTCACACAGAATAATGTAAAAATGCCTCACAGAGTCCGTTATGTTTTAAGTAAATGTAAACAGTTTAAAGAAATGTGTAACAGTATAATGGGATTGTGCAGCAAAAATTATGATGTTATATCAAAATGATCTATATGGCAGTTTCTCCCCATTATATTGATTGATGGTCGGTGAAAATATGTGAAACTACTAGCCACATTGGCTGGAGAGCAAAAATTTAATGTCAAGCCATGTGTATATATAGCTGCGAGCAGCGAATGAAGGGCCGTATATAATATACACACACACACACACCCATATAGATGTATGTGTGTATACACATACACCATAAAGGTCAGGATTTGATTCACTTATAGTTTTTCTCCATTGTTATAAACGGGTGACTGTTTCCTGCTGAACTCTCTGCCTTTGCGGTAATTGTTGTCTGTCTCTTCTGAGGTCGGGCATGTGTGACCTACAGCCCCTGGAGAGTTAATCTGTCTATTCATGACTGTTGTCAATACCGTATACACAGGCATTCAATAAGCCATCATGCCCTGTATAAAGATGGCCAAGTCAGCTAAATGAATACCATGTCTGTGTGTGTGATTGCTGACTATGTGCTAGTGTTTCATAATCAAGAGCATTGGAACATGGGGACATGATAAACGCTTATCAGATTATTGCTTGCAGAGGCTTCTGTCTGGTCTTAAAGTTATCATTTTATGGATCGGCTACAATTTTTTTTCACATCACAGCCAAGCAAAAATATTAAACGAAAATGACTTAAAATAGCAGTCTTTCGGTATCAGAAGCTAGTTTTATCATTCTAGCATTTTTGCACAAAAATGTCATGCTGTTAAATTATTTAAGAGTTAAATTTATTCTTTCCTCCTAACACATTAATGAGGTTATCATTCGAGAGCCACGAGTAAGACTACTCTAACTTGCGTGTTATAGATTTTGAGGTCTTATGTCTCACAGGGGACAGTTTTTCAACAAGCAGGCGAGTCTGAGCACTCGTTCAGCCCTGCATTACACTGCACTGCACAGCATTATGGGAATATGTGCATCTGCTTACTGGAAAACACCTCTATTAACACACATGTGCTGACTTTTATAGCAGTGTAAAACCTTATACTGTAAACTCAATAATATCAGGTTTCTCAGCAGTCTTCTAAATGTGAAGAAAGCTTTTAAACTGCACCAAGGCCAAATGAGGACACTTATTTATTTTCAGTCTATAACTCTCGCCGTTTCTCTTTTTGTCTCTCTTCTGCAGTGTGGACTTTGTGAAGTGGTCTTCGCAGGGAATGCTGAGAATGAGTCCAGATGCGATGAATGCACTGTTCAAACCAACTATAGACCACATTATACAGCACCTGAGTGAGTACCCGCCCTGTTCTGCTGGAACAATGGGCCATATGTAATGGGCCTATATATTTTTGTGTTTGTGGTTCTGAATGTACTTGTTTGTCCAATATGTATAATTGTTGTTGTTTTTTTTGTTTTGTTTTTTTGTTTATTTGATTTGTGTTCTTTTGTGATGGCTGTGATGTACTTTCAGGACCCCCTGGAAAACGAGATGTTGCATCTCAGGGGGTTTATGTTTTGGGGTTTATGGGTTTGTGAAATTGGAGTGTTTGTTGTTCGGATTTGGGTGTTAATGGAAGGTTATGTGCTCTGGATACATGTGCCAAGAAGCCCATTGAAATAAGCAAGACTTATAAATGTAATTTAATTATACAATATTTAATAGAATGTATATAATTTAGGGATTTCATTTATGGGGATTGGGCTGCTTCTGGATTTATGTCAGATGAAATGGCAGCAGCACCTCACTTTCACATCACGTCAAAATTGCTAAATTGTTGAGAGATGAAAAAAAAACACGGATAAGTTGCATCTGTGTATAGGTCACTATGTATTATTACATTCAGAACTAATGAAAAATACCAGTAAATAAAATGAAACCACAACAAACATTATAAACTTGTATATTTCCATTATAAACTTGTATATTTGAATTAAACGGCATTCAGCATAGAACAGGAATGAAAAATATATTAAACAAATTATGATGAGCATCATTTATTGCAAATGGCAAGCCTAAACAAATTTAAAGCAAATATGAAATATGAAGTTCAATTACTGAAAATAATTTGCAATATTTTTAATTTTAGTTTACAATAACATCCCTGTATATAATATCATTAAAAAAAAATAATTAGAAAAAAAATGTCCTTGATTGAATTCCATATATTTTATGTTAGTGCATCGATTAAAAAAAATTAAGTAATTAATCGCATATTTGTCTGTAATTAATTGAGTAATCGCACCTAACATTAAAGTTTCTTATATATTTTTATATTGTAATATTTTAATGGAATGAGTAATATTCAGAATGAATGTAGAAACAACCGTACATTTTAAATATTTTAGCCATTATAATAAATATCAAATTTAGATTTTTAACTTGGCCTGTCAAAATGCACAAAAAGTTATTGCTTTTGTTGTTTTTGACCCATTTAACCTTGTAAACAGTGCTTTTAGATTTTTGGGTAGGTCTAACGGGTAGGCATATATACAGAAATTGAAAAGTTATCAAACACTTCAGTATTCACTGCACATAAATCATAAATGAATTACATTAATCCTTAAAAAAGGATTAATCCTTATTGAAACTGCAAAAGTTATTCAGTCAAGAGCAGCGAGTGATTTTTTGACTCTGATTATCATTATTGACAGACAGCAGCTGGTTTATTAGGCTTCTGCCACTTTAAGACATGGCGCACATGACAAATACCTGGCAAAACTGGCATTTTGGCATAATTTTGTGGTTTTGTTCATTCAAGTGCTGTCTTAAGCAGCTTTCAATGCGCACGAGTCGTGTGTGTCACACCGACAGGAGATTCACAGACGCACCAGCACTGCGCTGCCTTCTCATTTGTGTCTTATCGTGCTTGAATGGTTTAAAAGCTTTTGCATGAATAAAAGCGTGATCATATTGTGTTGGAATGGAATCAAAAGGCCAATTCACACTGCACCAACAGATAGTGTGTTAACCCTGTCACCCTGTCTATTGGCATTGGATTGAACATATACTGTAATCTGGTCATTGTTCACGATGGTCAGTGTCTTTCGGTGCAGTATGAATTGGCCTATAGTCTGAAGCTAAATAATTGTAGTCTGTGTCCATTATACACTTCGTAATTTTCTCTGCCCAATATCTGCAGATTGGCTATGATATTCGAGAGTTAGCGTTGACTCCTCCTGACTGCAAATTGGGGTAAAAATCTGTGCAAAAGTTGTGTAGTGTATTCCAGCCATGAGTAGAATCTGTAAAGCTGTATAAACTAATGAGCTGTTGGGAAGCACAATTAGGGCATGCGTTGGCCCAGTCAGAGGAGTCTCGACCATCTGCCCAAAATACTCCAGCAGCACACACAGAACTGGGTCAGAACTCAGTCCCACTGCTCTCATGTTGGTTACAGCTGCGATCTGTTCAAACAAAAACTGCAAGCAGAAACAACCCTGCCAATGAACTTCATTTTTGGCATTTTGATGAAAACCGGAGTAATGTGTAACATGCAAAGATTTCCACTTTTTAGTAATAAATCTTGGTATGACGTTTGTCAAAATCCTGTTTCTCTTTCTCTCCCCGCTTCGTTCTTCTATCTGTTCTCCAGCTGAGTTATTCGACAGGCCGGAGGTGACAGACATCAAGTTCCTTTTCCTGGTGGGGGATTCGCAGAGTCTCCACTGCTACAGCAGGCGGTTCAAAATATGCTTCAGGGCCGCAGCCGAATTATTATTCCGCATGATGTGGGTTTGACCATCCTCAAGGGGGCGGTGTTGTTCGGCCTGGATCCTGAGCATCATAAAGGTGCGGCGCTCTCCACTCACTTACGGCGTTGGCGTCCTTAACCGTTTTGTAGAAGGGAAGCACCCGCCCGAGAAGATGCTTGTAAAGGACGGTACGCGCTGGTGCTACCGACGTTTTCGATACGTTCATCTCTGCCGATCAGTCGGTGGCGCTGGGTGAAACGGTAAAACGCAGCTACACACCGGCGAAGCCGTCGCAGCAGGTGATTGTCATCCACGTTTACTGCTCGGAAAAGAGTCTGCCGTTTTCATCTCAGACCCAGGTGTGAGGAAGTGCGGTACGCTGAAGCTGGATGTGAGCGGTACTGAGAGTCCAGCGGCACGAAGAGAGATCCAGACGCTCATGCAGTTCGGAGACACGGAGATAAGAGCCATGGCTATTGATGTGGCAACCTCCGCAGTGTCAAAGCTAGCATCGATTTCCTTAGTCACTAAAAAAAGATGAGGGATGACTAAACAACACTGCAGAATCTCAGTATTTTAGTCAAGTTTTCCAGTAAAATGTCCCAACAAAGTCCCAGTAAAGACAATTATAATTTTACGAAAGATTTAGCAGAACAACCGTTTTCAAGAAATGTTTCTTAAGCAGCAAATCAGCATATTAGAATGATTTCTGAATGATCATGTGACACTGAAAACTAATGAGTAATGATGCTGAAAATACAGCTTTGCCATCACGTAAATAAATTACAAATTAAAAATAGTAATATTATTTACTTTTTACACAATTACAGAAAATAAATGTTATACTGTATTTTTGATCACATGATCGCAGACTTTTCGAAAAAATGTACTGACCCCAAACTTTAATCAGCTGCGTATTGAATTATATTTATTTGCAAACTGTTTTATTTTCTTGTTATAAACAAAGTCAGCATGAAATCAAATTTCTTTGTAACCGTAATATTGTAGTGATTATTATAAATAATTGATCTGTGCACTTCATTATTTTTTTAAAAATCATGTACCCTTATAATCTTTAATCAAATACATTACCCTTCCCTCCCCCATCGAAACGACCTCTCTTCTATTTCGGTCACGTGGAATGGCGAAAGGGTGCGGCCAGATCCGATGAGGGTGCGGCTATCGGTGCACCTCCTCTCAGAGAATCGCATTAAAATCTGCCTCCATTTTGTTTGCAATTCCCAACTTCCAACGGTCCAATCAATTCCCTAAGGACAAAATCAAGCCCTGCCCTACATTTTTTTTTTTTTTTCTAATTTCAGATGCCGTTTCACTCGGATATGCGTCACAACAAGGAAAAAAATTACAGTCTCAACTTCCGTTTCACACCGACTTTAATTATTAAATTGTAATTTCTACTTACACTTACAAGAAACAAAAACTACAGGGTAATACAAATAAAATGTCTTTATCTCATGCTGTTATGCTTCTCAAGTCAACATTTCTTGTTTAGAGATTGTTTAGATATTTTGACTGGAAAACAAGACAAAATACTGATTAAAAATTTTGTTTTGCAGTGTAGAAGGATAGAGAAAAGAAAGGGAAAACTAAAAATAGAGATTGAGATTGAGTTTGAGATTTGTAGGTTTGGAGTCTCAACTAATACACCATGTTTGCCGACCTTCTATGTGACATTCGCTTGAATAACTGTGCCATTCGTGTTATTTTATTTAGTTATTTCATTTTCCAGATGCACAACTGGACTCAACTTCAGAAAGAAAAGAATTTCTCCCATTTGGCCAAAGTTGAGTTCATTCTGTTCATTTTTACCAATGCTCTCTTCATCTAGACTCAGTCCGTTATTCTCTGTATGCTTGTATTATCTATTTGTGTAGTCTGGCTATGGCTATTTTCTGCACAGAGATGCAAACTCTGCATGGATAGAGCCAAAATACAGCTGCGTAATGCTAAGTAGTGCAATTTGGGATAGCACATTGTATTAACTTAGCAAGTCAAGTTCAGGTTAAGGCAGCTACATCAGTCTTATATTCACAACATAACATTGTTCTCTTACGAAATGTACTGCTTTGCTCTGAAACTCTGGCCTATTACCTCCAAGGCCCAGTCCAGAACCAGTTCATTCATTTAGGTTACAATGAGGACGTAAAGCAGTTGGTTTGGGCTGCTGGACTGGTGACCAAATTGTTAGTCTGAAACAGAACTTTAAGAACGTTACCGCTACACATCACAAAGGTGCTGATGTCCATGACAAAACTAGTGCTATCGCGGCAAAACACAACATAAATCTCTTTTTGTGTGTGTGTGTTGTTCTTAGGTTTCATTATCGTTATTATGTTTCTCTTTTATGCACGTCAAGGCATTTTAGGAGTTCTGGACACTTGCGTTTGACTCCACTTGGCAGAAGTTTAGGGCGCCATTTCGTTGTCCCAAAATGCAGCATATCTTTTCATATTGTTGGTCAGTATGTCGCTCTAAGCAGAATGAGAAAGCATAAATCCTAGAATGTGAATTTTAAATCATCATTTGAAGTGGCAGAGACGGTATCTGCTAGCTGCACCTAAACATGATTTGAAAGGATAGCCATCGCTATATGCTAGTTGCCTTTAATCCTGCTCTTATAGAAAGAGATGCCACTGATTAATTTTTTTTTCTCCTGTTTTTATTTAGTATTTTTATTTAGGAGATTATTTTGAAGAATATGTGTCAAATGAAAATGTTTATTTCTGTATATACAGTATTTAAAGATATTGTACAGATTTCTAGCATTGTTTTTAGCATTAGCAGCTTTATGAGCAGTGTATGTATGCAGGCCTTAAGAGCACACATTTTTTTTCCCCACTCTCACCAGCCTTCACATGGATAGTAAATTCAGATTTGACCCTAATCCAAACCACAAATCTCTCTTTATCTTAACCCCAAACAAACCTGCTGATTCCTAACTTGCAATTCCCATTTCCAATCTCATATGCGGCTTTGTGAATTGCCTTTTGTTGCTCATTTTGAATATCACAAGACTTAAAAACCTTTGACCTTAACAACTTTACTCGCAGTTATCATTTGAAATAAGACAAAATTGTGCTACATTGTGTATACGTAACATTATGCTATATTTTGTTCTGGGGAAATGAGGTGACTGGTAGTTTATGGTGATTATGTGGTCAAATCTTACTACAGAGATGAATACCACAAATCACTGGCAATAGTTGTGCTTTTGGTTTGGAATATACTGAGATAAATACAACGCTAAATGAAAGCAATAAAGTATTGCAATGTGACATTCCACATTTTATTCCCACTTGCTCCATCATGCTATTCTGCCAGTGTGACGTCTGTGTCAAAGCTTTAGCTGCAAAATTGTAATGTTGCTATGAAATTGTATTAATTAAGATTTTTAGATCATTGAGGTGAACATTTTCATCGTTTTTTCACATGTTCTTTGAAAGTCAGCATTTTTGGCGTTCTTGGAAAAATATTTGCATAGCAACGTAAGACAAAAAGCGCCAAATCATTCTGGCACAGGACTGGTAAAATTTGTGATAAAGCACAGATCCTGGATTGAAAACATGATGGATCAAATGATTTTCTCAAGTCACACGAGCATCTGCCAGATTGTGAATAAAATATCATCAAAATATCATCAAACTATGTAATATCATTAGAAATGAAAAATAGCAAGCAACACACTAAATGCTAACGCTTCTCTAAATGTAATCTGAATTTGCTGCTCATGTGATTAATTGCAAATAATTGCATCTGCTCTGCACGATTTGCATGAGTGATCAAATAAACATGAGAAATATATATTTTTTTTGGTTTGGTTCATTTAAATATTGTAGTTTAAACCAAATAGATCTCTGGATAATAAAACCTGAGCTACAACAAATCACTCTCTCATCATTGGCTGTGCAAGGCAGGGATGTCATCGTGTGTGATATATATGTACACACGTAGACATACAACTTTACAAACAAGTGCGGATTTGTGAAGTAAGCACACCTTTTTTGCTCTGAGAGTACTGATAGGTTGAATGTTAAAACATAAAATATTGTTCTGCTGGTTTAAAGTTTTGCTTTTGTTTTTAACTTGTTTTGCACCATACAGTTTCATGGGCAGCTTTGCTATTATTTTTTATTTTTTTTATTAATAACACAATGTATAGCCTCTTTATAAAATGTAGTTAGTGCTATGATGTGTTTGTAAAATCACATAAAAGCACTATTATTTTATTTTTCAGTTTCTTCACTCTGTTTAAAGTATTAAAATGCTCAGCCCTGTTGGGGCGACGTTTGCTATAAATTCACTGTGAATTTGATTTTGATTGCTTTTTCAGCATTATGTTATTTACTTGGTTTAGCTAAAAATGGACCAAGTCAAAGGGTGTGAAAAAAACAAAGGAATTTCACAGTTTGCTAGATTCTGTGCTTTAAATGCTTGAAATCACCTATAGTCATTCACTTACATCCAAGATGGCTGCTCACCCCTAGAGTATACCTACTGGGTTGTTTTTAATTATTGGATAAAGTGTCACTGCTCTTGCCATATGTACATCAAAAAAAATTGCAGCTGTATTTCAATCTATGCCAAGTACTAACAGCCAAAATGTCACCCAATAAAAAGTATGTGTTATTTCAAAAACAGCCAGAGTTGAGTTCCTTGTGTATGAAATGAGTGACCTTGTGCTAAAACATACTTTTCTTTTAAATCTGAGAGGGCTAATTCTTCAATGAATTCTTTCTTAAGAGTTAAAAATGTCATTATTACTTCATGAACCTTATATTTAATTTTTCTTAGTTAAAAATAAAGACTAAAATCTACCAGACACTTAAAAGGCATAATGAATGCTTAAATTGCATTTATGAATGGAAGAAAAGAGGAATGGAAATACCACTTGAAAATCACCCATTATGCGCATTAATGGAGCTTCCCTATTGGCAATTTATGCATAATTTTAACCACCAAATTTTACGAGGTGATGATATCATGTTACAACATATGAGAATTTTACAGAAATGTAACATTTTTAGAAGAAAATTAAGCATTCATGAAATCAAAGTTTACCATTATTATTTTTTTATGGAATTATGATGAATGATGCAACCATACACATCATTTTTATTTTAATTAATATCTGATTATATTTCCCCCTCCCTCTTGCAATGACATATTTTCTCTGATAATGTGTTCTGGTGTGACAGCGGGACAACCTGTTACATGCATCACATCAGAGCCACAGCAATGGCAAATTACAATTATCTTTTCATCCAATCAAACAAACATTTTATTACCAATTTGCAAAAATGTTAAATAGTTACATATTGCTTTGAGAGTGTGATGGTAATTTAAGATTACGAAGCACTATTCATGATACCATTTAAGTTGAATTTTTAATGCAAACAAATTATATAATTTTGAGAAATGTTTCACAATATAAAAATAAGTACATGGGAGGGGTTGTACTGCACTTTGTATGGGTGGTGTTATTAATATGGCCGATGAATTATAAAAGGAATTTCAATTAACCTAAAGCTTAATTTAACCTGTTAGTCAGCACCTCCGCTTTTGAAAAAATTAAAAGAAATGGCATAGGCCTACCCAAACTAAAAAGTTTATAAACCCTTTGCACTAAAAGACACATGGCAGTTTATTTTAATTTCAGAAGTAATTATTGTCATAATGGAAAAAAAATGTATAAATAACTTCAAAATTTTGTTAAGTTATTAGAAGCATTGTTTTACTCTAGAAATGCACTGCAGCTAAAGACATGCCTGACCATTGTATCTTTCAAATCTGAAGATAAGCCTAAAACTCTTGAAAAAAGTTTTTCAAGATCATGTCATCTGATATTTTGAGAAGATGCTAATTGATGTTGATTTTCGTCATCTAAGCATCCATTCAGTTTATTGTCTCCATTGTTTTGTGGTGAAAACTGCCCAATTCAGTTTCAGTCTTCCCAGTGCACATTCACACTTCTACGGCCTGGTTATGGCTCTAATTATTCTGATTTGTTACAGGTAGGTAGTATGCCATAAGGAATGACGTCACTTTGTGGACAACTTGGAAGCTATAGCGGCGCATGGGTTCCCTCGATTCGAAAAGCTATGCATTTTCCCATAGCCTTTTGGAAAATCAAAGAAACAAGCTATAACCCTTACACGTTTTGTCTATCAGAATTTACGAGTTAATCAAAATGTATACATTTAGAAGCCTAAGTTCTTTTAAAAAAAAACCACAAGCAGACACAAAGTTTAAAAAACCCACAGGCAGGTTATGACTGTTATAACTATAAGGCGACCATTGATTTGAGCTTATACAACTTTGCTATTTATTTTTTAAATAAGCGATCGTTTTGCTTGACAAGACCCTTATTCATTGTCTGAAATCATTTAAAGCCTTTGAACAGTTTGCAGTTATCAAAATGAACAAATCTTTTTTGTGTGATTTGGTTCATTCAACGAACGAAATTAACTTCATGCTCACTATTGGCCGATGCTAGTCGCGCGTAATGCGGTGTGACGTACAATAACAGAAGCTTACGCTACAAAACTAGTAACCTGACACGAGGCAGAGAGAGAAGTAAATGAATAGTGAAATTAAGTTGTTATTTTTGTTGTTGTTTTTTGCGCACAAAAAGTGTTCTCGTCGTTTGATAAACTTAAGATTGAGCCACTGTAGTCACTTGGACTATTAACGATGTCTTTAATAACTTTTCAAGGCCAGCAAGTTTCAATTCCTCAAGAAGCCTATGGACTATGCAGAAGTGATCCAGCTCTCAGATTTCATCAAAAATATCTTAATTTGTGTTCCGAAGATGAACGAAGGTCTTACAGGGTTGGAACAACATGAGGGTGAGTAAATACTGACAGAATTTTCATTTTTGGCTGAACTAACCCTTTAAAGCCCTTTGAACAGTTTGCACTGAAACTGTCTTTTGGACCTTGAACCATTTGGTTCCCATTGAAGTTAATTATATGGAGAAAAATCCTGAAATGGTTTTATCAGAAAACTTAATTTCTTTTCGACTGAAGAATGACATGGATGACATGGGGTGAGTAAATTATCAGCAAAAGTTTTTTTATTTTTTTTTTTTATTTTTTTTTTTTTTATTGAACTACTCCTTTAATAGATCTCTTCCAGATGGATTTCAACATGGCAGTGTTTTTTCTTCAGTTATGTACATGCACTGTTCTTATTTGAAAAAAAAGCCTTTCAATTATAAAGCCTCATTTCCCATCTGTAAATTCTACCGTTCTATACACAAATAAAAGCAATATTCTCACAGACTTTAATTTAGTTCATTGACACATCAACTTAAAGTACATAATGGCACCAGATTTTAAGAGTTTAGAAGCCGTTATTAATTTTCTATGGATCTGTCAAGAGTATATGCTTTTGTTTATAAAGGGAAAAGGGTCCTTTTTTGGTGGGGCGAGAGTACATTTTAGGCCCTTCAGCAATGAGCTATGATGTATGAGACATTGAACTGTAACCTGCTCCATTCAGGAAGGTTTTTATACTCAGAAGTGGCCACTTAACTCCTGTGTCCTGCAAAGAATGACTGATTCAGTTCAAAAGAGAAATGCCACTGTTTTCTTGTTTCAGCACTAATGTATACTTTTAATATTTGAAATCAAGGACATTTTGGTGCTGGGCCTTCCAGCCCTAAACTGGGCTGACTGAAATTGAGCGTACAGCTTATGAACAATTAAAAGTCTTAAAGATCTCAGGGCTTTAAACACACATTTTCGGTATATGACAGTGCCTGGCTTTATGACTGCAAGATGGCAACACTTGAATTCAAAAGAGCTATTGTCAATGTGCAGAGTGACAGATCTACTGGGACTTGTCATGATTATGGCAGAATTATTTTGATTAAGCAAAATATTAAATGACCGCTAAATCAACATATCCAAGGAAATGTTATTGTTTAGCCTACTTCAAAAGGCTCGATTTGGTCTACTCTGTCCCAAATGTGGAAGCTCTCCCATCACCCTCTATTCAAAACCCCTCACACCAAATACAAATTTGGCATTTATGTATTGAACTAAACTCTGGCCTAACTTTAGAGTAATAATTACTTAGCTTCGTTATTTATTAAACGTAATTTCTGTATAGAGGTAATTCCCGACAAATAAAATCTGATGAAATGAGCAGCTAATCCACATTTGACTATTCAGACAAAGCTCATTTTAAAGAGTCAACACTGCCCCTAGTGTTATGTGTCGACATGTGACTCCTACTGCCGGATGATTCGGGGAATAAAATAGTAGAAAATACACAATATATTTAAAAATAGAATAACAATAATAATATTAATAATATAACATTTTATATAATTATTATATTATATTTCGATACAAAAAAAACAAAAACGCATAGGCTATACTAGCTAGGCTACTTTTGCTAGCCTATGTGTAGAGTTAACTGACATTTCAGGGCTAACGTTAACCAAAAAAAAAAAAAACGGGTGTGAGGTAGGCTAGTTTAATATCATTCACTGTCCATTTGTGGGTCCTTTTTCCAGGTCTCAGAGAGTACTTAAAACATCATCCTCACTAGTCCCCGCCGATACGCATTAGGTAAGTATTAATAAAAGGATTTTATTATGAAAACCCATAAATTATAGTTAGACTCAAGCACCCTCGTCCAGGATCCCACCCTATCTGAATATCTGAGTCTAAACGCAAAGCACTTCTGATTCAATTTGTGCAAGCGGTAGGGGTGTATGTGTTATTTTAACAGAGGAGGGAGTGGAGGACCACTCAACTTCAAACAGGACAGGGTCTCTGTGTGAATGTGTGTGTGTGTGTGTGTGTGTGTATCAGAGAGAGAGGTTTAGGAAGCTTACCAAAGAGGTGAGATCATCAGAATGGCACATCAGTCAGATTTGGGCTGGTTGCTAGGGTGATAGTGAGAGGGTGGTGTATCTCTCTGAAAATTCCCCTGCCCACATACGGCTCTGTCACCAACAGAATCATGATCTGCAGAAGTGGCCGCTTGACACATTTTCAGCATTGTGAAGCATGTTTCTCGCCCCTCTATCAGGTAATCCTGTAATTATTTTATTGTCTGATTATTTGTTTATTTAACAGAAACACCCACAACTAACTGATACAAGGGCCTTGAAAACAGAGATGAGAGCTGAAATGATTTAACATTAGCACACAGTATCAGAAGTCAAGCTACACATCATTAATATGTATAGGCCTTCTGTATGTCTAGTGGTGAGCAGTGAGCACACTGGCAAAACAGAGCTGGATATCATGTTCATTGCATTATGAAATTAGAGTAATGTCCCTTAAGACCTTGGTTCATCTTCTGAACACAAATGAAGATCTTTTTTGATGAAATCTAAGAGCTTTCTCTTCCAACTGAAATTTGGGCACTTCAAAAACTAGTAAAAATAGTAAAACTAATCCAATTGAACGGGTTATTCCAAATTTTCTGAAGAGACTCGATACACTATATTCTTTGATAAAAGATTGAATTTAGGCTTATTCACAGTAAAGCATTTACCAGCAAAACATAAAGAGAAGCTCAAACATGCTGCGTAACACGAGAATGAACCTCATTGGTTCTCGCATGCAAGCAAACAGGTTTGAGCTTCCATTTACCACAACCGTTGATGAATGTTTAATATGTGATTAAAAGCCTAAATTCAATCTGTTCATAGAAAGCGATTGTGTCTCTTCAGAAAATTTGTTCTAATCCGCTCAATTCATATGGATTAGTTTGAAACTCTAGTTTCATGAACTTTTTGAAGCATCAAAGTTTCAGTTACGAAGCTGTCAATGAATGGAGAGACAGAAAGCTCTCCGATTTCATCAAAAAGATCTGCATTTGTGGACTGAAGATGAACAAAAGTCTTACTGAGATTGTAACAACATGAGGGTGAGTATTAATTGCATAATTTTGAATTCTATAATAATATTTCACAATATTACTCTGTACTATGGTGCTGTACTGTATCTTTGATTAAATAAACGCAGTCTCAGTGAGTATAACACGTTTAAAAACATAAAGAAAACATTACTCAAACTCTTTTGAACGGTTGTGTATAGGCCTAATTTAATAATACAGTGGCCCCAAAACGTATAGATTAAGTCACATTTGAAATGAGTTTATTTCAGTGCAGAAATAAAATATCAAAACAAGTGTCATATGTGAACAAATTTATTTCTCAAAACTTCAGTGACTTCTGTACAGTAACTTTAAATCCATAAACTTCGTTTCATATACTGTACCACATACATTTTCTTAAGAGTCCACATTTTTACACTTTAGTTTTAAATCAATCATGCAATTGGCCTTGATAAATAATATAATACATTTAAGACATTTACAAAAGGCATTTTGAATGTTTTACTTGAATCTTTTTTTCTGAAATGTTCTGCTTGAAAAGCCTGGTTCCATCCTTAAAAAAAATTTTTTTTTGCTCCTTTTGATATTTCAGATATAAATACAGTGCACTCATTCTTTAAGTGTGGCTAAGCGTGGCCTTCTGCCATACAACTCTTGACCACAGAACATTACGTTTTACTAAGAGTACTGAAACTGTTGCAAAGCTTGGACAAATCGTCCAGAAGCTTGTTTTCAAACTTTCCATTCTTCTATTCATGGGAACAGTGAAACATAGATGCTGTCATCGCGATATTTTCTTTCTGATAAGCCACTGTAATTACTGGAATCCGAGCTCTATGTTACCATTAGCTTTGTGCGCAATGAAGAATGAAAAAAAAATGAAGAGAACGAGTGACAGTGTGAGAGAGAGAGATGAGTGCAAGTTTGAGGGCACTGAACCCCTCCTCTTCACTTGCCACAGTTTAATTCAGATTCTAATACCATAATGCAGTTTTACCGGGAGCTGAAGCCTGCAGATTGTGCTGATGGGTATTGTGAGTTTTGATGGCTTAAATGAGTAAAAAGTCAGTGTGAATGCAAATGTACTTTGTTAGTGTCACCATGAAAATGGCAGCATGCCTTTTTAATGCCTTATTTTTACAGCTTTGATTATAGGTTGGGTATTCAAACAAGTGAATGAGAAAACAATGAACAGGCAATCAGGACTTCATAAAGCAGAGAGCAGCATGGGACAGATTAATGAGAGTGTGATCACACACATACCCACTCAAGCAGCCTTTAGAAATGACACTCATGCGTGTGACATTAAAAGAGGGCTTGCACTTTGAGCGGAGAATGTGAAAAGGATCAGAGGACCGTTAACATGTAATTTAGAGCCCAATCTGACTGCTGTTTGCACAAAAGCAACAGAAATTCTGTCATCATCAATATGGAGAGACTTTTCACGAGTCACGTCAACCCTATCACGCAGACAGAGGCTTCAATGGACATGGATGGCTCATACACCCACATGTCACATACAGCAGCGTTCAGATGAACAACAGTTACTGCTTTTAATTTGGGTGTTAAAAAACAGCCTAAATGAGAACAATGGCTTCAGGAGAAGAAGCATAAGAGCTAATAGATGGGAGACATTCTTTCCTATATCGACTGAGAATTATATCCCTATAACTATATCAATCAGCATGTATTCATTCAGAGTCTTTATATAACTGTGTGTTCCATCCGTCAGGGTTTGTGAAATCACAAATAAAATAGTATTGGTTTGGCTTAGAAGCAATAAGTAGATGACGTTTAGGGTCAATATGTTTGCCATATGTTATTGTACATTTGGTAGATTCAAACAGTTTTCATTAGCATTTTAAATGTGAGGATATTAAACCAAATCAAACCAGGCAGGTGGGACATCTGTTTCTCACACCCGGAATGAGGATTGAACCATCTCTGTATCGGCCGTGTCCTCAGTAGGCCTAAGGGAATCACCATTAGGGTTGGGTATTGAGAATTGAGTATCTGATTGGAACTGGGACTAGTTTTTCGTTTTTCCGGAATCTTTCAAAAGTTAAAATTTCGATTCCTGAGTTTCGATATTCACAGTCCGCCGACCAGAAGAAGAAACCGCTGAACAACACCAACGAAGAAGCGTCTATCGGAAGTGTTGGCATAACCGTGCAAGTCAACATGAGTAGCTTACGTCGGCGGTCCAAAGTGTGGCTTCACTTTTCTAAAAATAGCGAAATCTCTGCAAAATGCAAAATTTGTGACAAAAGGAGTATTTGTGACAGAAGGAGTATTTCCTTCAGAAAAGAGTATTTCCTTCAGAAAGACCATTGGTTAGCAAGGTTAGCTAAACTTTTTTGACCCTGCCTCTTAATTAAAAGAATCGAGAATCGTTAGAGAACTGGAATCAGAAACAAGGAATCGGAATCAGAATCGTTCAAATTCAAATGATACCCAACCCTAATCACCATTGATGCTGCTACAATCAGTCTTATCAGCTTCTGAACCCTGTGGGCTGCCACAAGCTTCCCCTTCTGGAAGTGACCCAACACTGTCTATTCTCTGGCGAGTGAGACATGCTTCCATTGTTATGGAGTTGAAATAGACTGTAGCCCCTAGAATTTCACCTGCTGTTGAGGCTGGAGACTGCTCTTCTTCCAGTTCACCGTGAACCTCAGGGACGGAATGTGAGCTAGTACCTCCTCTGTGTTCCTGATCACCTGCACTTGAGAGGGAGCACAAATGAACCAATCATCCAGATATGGCAGGATTTGGATACCACGCAGCTGAAGGGAGCTATGGCCGCTGTAATCACCCGAGTAAAAACTCTTGGTGCCAAAGACAGGCCGAATGGCAGAACCTGGAACGGAAAGGCCTGGCCTTGAAAAGCAAAGCTGAGAAAAGGCCTGTGCTCTGGACAAATTGGAACATGGAAATATGCGTCCTTTAAATCCAGGGACTTGAACTATTCTCCTGCACATATGGATTGCATTTTAATGAATTATTTTGAATAGAGGAATTTTTAAGTACTGGTTGAGGTGCCTGAGATCTAGAATGGGACAATGACTACGATCTTTTTTGGAATTATGAAATATGTTAAATAAAACCCAGTTTGCTGTGCATTGAAGGGCACATTTGTGATTGCTCCTTTTTGTGAAAGAGCTGCACCTCTTCCCTCAATACGGGCTCTAATAGTGGGTCCTTGACAATAGTCATTCTGACCCTTGAAAATGCCGTAGGGGCGCCATCAAAAACTGTAGCCGAGACCCGTTTAGTTATTGTGGATAAAACTCACTGGTCTAAGATCACTATCTCTCAACTGACAAGTTGAGAGGAACAGTCGGCGGCCTGCCCCTGACCCCTATGCAGGTCCGCCATCACGTCCTGTACCCTTTCGTGAACCTCTCTGTTGGGCTATCCTATGGGACTGAACTCTTCTCTCTGGGGATAAGTGGCAGGATTTTGTATTTGAGCACGAAAGCTCTGCCCTTGAACACTGACAAGATTGCCACTCATCTGTCTAGACCAGGCAGGTTGTTGCAGCCTTTGTGTTTCTCGAGCCCTGGAGCTGGTTTATGACAAGCCCACTGAACAGCTTCTCTCGTTGCAATGGAGCGGTCCGCCTTATCCAGCAACTCCTGAGAATTTAAATTAAATATGTGACCAGGAATTACTGGCAAATTCATTAGTTCGCTTCATGACAGGAGAGGATCCGACAGAAAAAAATCTGACAGGAGCTGTGTCATGCACAGAAGGCTGCAAACAACAAATTTTTGCTGCACGAAATACTCTAGCAACAAGAGTATTTGCTGGAAAATCATCCCTCCCTGTTGATTCGCCAACCACAGAATCTGAATGGGGTTCCTCTTCCTTGGCTCCCTCCTTCTGCTTTACTGCACGTTATCGACTAGCGAGTAGGGATAATACATCAGCATTGTCTATGTCAGTGTCAGGATTACCCTGCTGTGCAGGTGGAGGAACACCTTCCTGACCACTGAGGAAGTAGTGATGGTGAAAATGAGAAACGGGCTTCAACTCTGTAGGATCTGTAGCTGAGTGTCTCTGTCGACACACTCCGAGCCACTTCCACCACCTTCTCATGGCTTGATCGGTGTGGTTCATGGCCATCGCGTCAGTGCTTGCGAGAGACTCTTATAACTATGCCTCACCAATGAGCATTCCCTCTCCCTACCACGCTCAGGTACAGAACTGCATACTCTATTAGCACAGTGAAATCGTTCCCCTCTGGGCAGGTCACAAGCCGCACTGGCATATCCACATCCTCTCGTATATGAGCCATCCCCAAGCATGAAGAGCATTCCCTATGCCCATCACGAGGGTCCATTGGTGATTGGCAATATAAGCAGCAATGAGAGGCCATGCCACACACAATCCCACTGACTGCGCACAGTAGTGAAGGATATATAAAGCCCCCTCAAAGAAAAATATCAAACCCCAACAGCTGCGAACAGTGATACAGGGCTCCAAAGGCAACAATATTCACCAACATTCATTTTGTTATTAAGTATGCTCGCTAGGTTATTGATGAGATACTCTGAAAAAAACAACAACAGAAATAACCCATATTATTGAATGGCTAGTATGTTTAGAAGCTTAGTCTCAGAATATCTGAATTTCCCCAGCATGGGGAAACCATAGAATGTAAAAATATGGACAAAGCGTCTGTGACGTCACCATAGACTTTCTGAAAATCTTGGGAAATCCTAACCCCGCCCAACTTCTGGCCAATCCATATATGGGTAAAAGGGCAGGCTTTGTGTGAGACTGAACCGGTTCGGTGGACGTGCATCTTCAGCCAGCAGCCTCACCTATCTGTACCGCTACAAGAACGACTAGCAGACTAGGCTACTTTTTACATTCAGTATCATTCTTATGTTAAAACTTCTTTTCCTCGATTTACTATTACTATTATTTCATATTGCCCCCTTTTGGGACCTCCCTCTAGCAGATTTTCGATGTATTGCAGTTTTCGCACTTCTGGCTAGGCTTTATTTTTAGAATGTTAGAATGTTGTCACTTGAGGAAAGCCCAGGCTAGTTGTCCATGTTAAAAACCACCCTTTTAGTGTTGTTTGTTTTGTTTTTGTGTGAAATGATTGCCCTGGTTCACAGTGAAACTGCAGACAGAACAAAGTGATGGAATACTGCCACCTTTTGCCCAAAATAACTCAAACCAGAGGCTACTGAGAGGTACAAATCTAATCTACATGCTCTAGATGACCGGTTGCCACATGAGTAGAACATTTTCCTTGTTATGTTGGTTCTTTACAACAGACTAAATAATATTATTTATTTTAGAAACCTTTGAGTTTAGAGGTTTTGTCATTTTCTCAAAGGAAGAAAACAGAGGAGAATATTCTTTAATCAGGATCATTGAATGGTTCTGTCTTTATGAAGATGAATCTTGCCTTGAAGACAAAGTTAGAATGAAAATCTGACAAAAAATGATAGATTCTGTCATTTGTATGTTAAATAATCTAAATCTGCTAAAGTCGTTGTTTAGCAATGATACAACATTTATTATTTATAAACAATTAGCTTGGAAGGTAGATATCAATTCATTTCTATATTAAATGGATGGGTCTATAATTTATTTCGAGAGACAAAAGGTTCTTGGCAGTCAGGTTTTTGTTATATCTGTCTTAAATTTAGCTTACCACTTATAGGTTTAGCTGCCCATAGTCTTCTCTACTTACTTTAAAATTCATTTTTTTAAAGTCTGTGGTGTGAACATCAAAAATACACATTTATAATAGGCATATATGTATACATATATGCATACATATATGTATAGCCCTATATGTAAATCTCTCTCTCCAAGTAAAGATTTGAACTGCACACTCATTCAAATATTTTGATTTTTTGATTTCCTACATTACATGATAAAACCCACATTACTTTTCCCATATGGTTTGAATGTAAATTCTGGTTTGAGGGGTTCTTATAAATGAAATTATCTAATTATCTAATTTATATCTCTAATATACATTTGAACTGAATTGTCTTAATGTGGGTTTTATCACACTCTGTCTTTACCAAATGTTTTTAACTTGCATCTCATAAAGGTGTGTGTTTGCTTTAGCTATAAGAAATGAAAAATTTTCTCTAAACTTATTAACAACCCATCTTTTTTACCACTTTACAAAACAAAATCGTACAGAGACATACATGGACATATTTTTAATGTAGGCCCAATTTTCAATTTTCTCTGCACAGTCCATCATTGGTGGCCAAAATAAATCAAAGTGACAATTTTTCCATTATTGGTCCACCAAAAAGTGCCTGTGCCGTTGTACTTTGAAGATCAGTAGCAAATTGATGCAACTCACTGGATATCAATTCCACACATACACACACACACACATAATAAAATCACCATGGATGTCCTTAAAAAAAAAACAGTTGAAGAAGAGGGGCAAAGGGGAGTCATCATAATTCATAAATGTTGTTGATAAAAACAAATACTGTTAACAACAAAATTGTGTCTTTCGTTTTAATTGGCCCTTGGAATTTAGAAAAGGGATAAATTGTGTTTATCTTCATAAAATGCTATGCAGGGCATTGTTTTGTACCGCCACTCAATGATCCATATGATTACACGGTATCCTATGTCTAATGGGCTAAATTTGGTTAATATCTAAATGTAACTATAAATTCAGTTCACAACAACATATTTCACCAGAGCCCATCTAACAGATTAGATTCAGTTAGAACATTCTCTGATTACACTCAGTTTTACATATAAAAACCATAGGATAAAAACCTATGGTGAATAGGCCTATTACTGGAGTAGGTCATACGTGTCACAACAGCATAGTTGATCCAACTGTGTATTTTTAATTTTTTTAATTCACATAGCCAAGTGTTCTGTAGGCTGATAGAAGAGAGTGAATAGATATTTTTAATCCGTTCAGGTCTACTGTAACGTTTATATATATACATAATAAAAAAAGTCACGTCTATGGACGGTTTTGGTTTTTATAGAGTCGATTTCGTCTATTTACATCCCCCTACTGGACACATAAGGAACAACAGGGGCGTAAAACTGTCAGGTCTGCTGCCTTCCCAGCTTCCATATTGCCCTCTCTCTAAATAAAATTCGTTTAAATTTCCACGCACAAAAATGATTTGCCACTACTTTATTGTTGTGGGTTTTGGAAAGTGCTTGCATGTTCCTTCCGCTGAATTGTTTGTTGTGGTCACGTGAGAGGAAACTCATCTAAACTTATTAGTGCTACGGCTCTGGTGCACGCCTCGTGTCAAAACACATCAGCTGGAATGACCAGGTAAGGTTTTATGATTTATTTTACATAATGACAGACTCTTCATATGTATGGACTTGGATGTTTAACTTTATATATCTAATAAATAATTATTTTCTAATATCCATTTATTTTTAGAGTTTTAAAATGCCGCGTATTGCATACTGTAGTGTATGACATGTAACTTAGAGTGTGCATTTCTTTGTTTTAACATGGACCCGTCGCGTGTGACTGTTTTTCTCGATAGGTAAACTAGTTAAAAGAAACGGAAATAGACGAAATCTAAGACTTGTTTGTTAAGTGCCAATATCTCTTATTGTCTAATTACACGTTATAGACTGGCATGTTTAAAGTCACTCAGTAAAGCAGGATGAACGGGTTTGGTCTGCACGGAAGTCTTTTTTGGACAGATGGGATGTTGCCAGATCTTTTCAAATAAAACACCTATTTGCTTTGTAAATATATAACACTTTTACATTAAGAAAGCGTGCAGCGACCTCTAGAGCTAGAATGCAAGCAGTTAATTTTCGAGCATGCGACCGACACATACATTAAGACAAAATATACACAACAGAACCGACATGGCAACTCGTACAGTTCACGATTTAACTGAACAAGAGGGGGCGCTACAGCTCTTTGATTTGTGGTCAGCGGAACAGAGCGGTGTGTGATTGGCTGTTGACGCGACGGAGTGGGCCGAACGGCGGTGTGTGATTGGCCGCGTGGAGGGACGGAGGGGAAGGGCTGAACTGATCAGCTGGTCTCTGCAGATATCTGACTCCTACAAAACAATGTAGGGAGAAAAAGTGCTGAACTGACACAATTGCCGGGAGGAGAAACACCGGATCACACAGACCGTTGCGGAACGACCGAATCTAACACGGTTGCAAGATTTCCCCCGGCCTTGCCACCTGATTCATAGAGGATACGCGCAGGACTGCAGTATAATATTTCCAGTCTCCTCTGTGTTATTGTTTACCTTTGCTGTTTCACATTTCAGTGATGCGAAAGCGAAAAGACAACGAAGATCATGACAGCTCGTTCTCGGGTACACTACTGGACGGCTCCGATCTAAAGCAGTGCCATAAAAAGACAGACGCTGCTTCTGATCCAGGAGGCTCTGGGACAGCGATGGGAAGACGCTGCAGGAGGTGAGACTGATGGTACACATGTTATGTGGCACTGATGTTCTGTGGCTGACTCTATACCAAGTTTCTGGAAGACTTATCTTTGCTTAATATCAATTTATACAGTACCAGGGAACCCTAGTATTAAAAAAAAATGTAGCTGTATAATAATAACTTTCATTATTTGGCTTAGAAATCAGTACATAAATAATGGCATGGAACTTTTTATACAAATTACCAGTATATATATATATATATATATATATATATATATATATATATATATATATATATATATATATATATATATATATATATATATGTATGTATATATATATATATATATATATATGTATGTATATATATATATATATATATATATATATATATATGTATGTATATATATATGTATGTATATATATATATATATATATATATATATATAGTATGTATATATATATATATGTATATATATATATGTATATATATATATATATATATATATATATATATATATATATATATGTATGTATGTATGTATATATATATATATATATATATATATATATATGTATGTATGTATGTATGTATGTATATATATATATATGTATGTATATATATATATATATATGTATGTATATATATATATATATATGTATGTATATATATATATATATATATATATGTATGTATGTATGTATGTATGTATGTATATATATATATATATATGTATGTATATATATATATATATATATATGTATGTATATATATATATATATATATATGTATGTATATATATATATATATATGTGTATGTCATATCTTCTCCGATGTCTCTTGTTTGGAAAGCCTGGCTCGAAGTGGTTTTTAAGTTATGTGTTTTCAGCATAATCATGTGTATTTTTAGCATAGAGTTCCCGTTTGATACATGCATTATTGGTATTCCTTTGATATGCTTGTGGTTTTAAACTCTTATGAGGCACGGAGCCACATATTATTCTCGATGATTGAATCACAGTCCCATGTGACTCTCTTGGGACTCTAAAGCAGAAGTCTTCAATCCTGCTCCTGGATGACCACTGTCCTGCAGAGTTTAGTTCCAGCCTGCTTTAGCACAATACAAAGGTGTGTTTGATTAGGGTTGGAAGTAAAACACTCCAGGAAAGTGGTCAGCAGGATTGAAGACCTCTGGGTATCTAGGCTGTTCTATTGCAAAACTAGTTCAGCGACTTCTGGGTGGAGTTTGAAGTGATTGTAAGTTGTGGATGTTTGTGCAAAGCTTAAAATCCATGTGTGAGACAATGCGGCTTTAGTCTACATCTTTTAGCTTTGAGGCCCTTTTAATGTACTCCTAAATGTTGACAAAATACACTTGTTACACAAAATATACAGATATGCGGATTTAATTTATAAGAATGGCAAAAATTTCGATGACTCATCCTGCGCTTCACAGATTTCTCCAATCATATTGGGTTATTTATTTATTTAATAAGACACAAGACCATCAATATATCGTCCAAACATCCTGTCTCAGTAAGAAATCTCACAAGAATGCAAACTTTCATGAGGTCTGATCTGTTCGTATCATGTTGCGCTTTCACTCTCGGGAACCCTAAAATGTTGTTTTACACTTCCATTGTCTATACATTTGTAGTTCAAAATTCAAAGTATTGTGCTTTTGTGGAATTCATTTTCTTTTTTTGACACTGATCACAATCTTTAGCGTTTTTTATTATTATTATTTTTTTACGCACTGGCCTTATATATGGTAGCAAAGAATTGTCTTAGTCGAGTGGAAAGTCATCAGAGATCCCCTACATGCAAAAAGAGAGTCCGTTTTCTAATGCATGGCAGCAAGGTGATGTCATCTGTAGACTTACTCATGCAGTTCATGTTTTTACAGCTAAATTTAAAATAATGTAAGATTGCATCATTGTAGGAGAATGCAATAGTCATGTTTAGCTGTTGTCCTGACATGTCTCTGCTCAGATTATAAGGGATATTATTTATTATTTATAAAAAAATAATAAATTAATTTAATTTGGATAAAAGCGTCTGCTAAATGACTAAATGTAAATGTAAAATAGTAGGCCTTAAATACAAAGGTTCTAGAAATTTCTAAGAAATAACTAAGGTGTGTTTAGTGATCTTATTCTCTCAGCCAGTAATTGCTTTGCAGATCAAAGTGGGAGGAAGGTGGGGCATTACTGGACATTCCGGTCCAGCAATATGGTGTTAAAAAATTGTACACTCAGCAAAGAAACAATAAGTACTGCCAGAACATATTGCTGATTGGGAACCTTGGAGGAGTTCCTACAGATCAATGCTTCTCAGCTGGTGGGTCACGACCCCAAAATGCTTTTAAAATTAGAGGATTGTATTAGTTTTATGGTTACCACATCATGTGGAAAATACACCATGCCTTTAAGTGAATTGCCTGTGACCTTTGACCCTGGAGGACAGGTATAGGCCCATGCCTCATTTTTGCTTAATGTTGCACTAGCATTTAAAAGTTAGAGGTCAGTAAGTTTTTTTTTTCCTTTAAGAAATAAATACTTTCATTCAAGTGAAGACAATTATAATGTTAGAAAACATTTCATATTTATTTCTGTTTTCTATTTACTTTCACAGTCAAAGTATATCCCAGTTTCAACAAATATATTAGTTTTAGCATTGATATTAATAATAAATGTTTCTTGAGCATCAACACATCATCATTTCTGAAGGATCATGTCCCACTAAAGACTGGAGTAATGATGCTAAAAATTCAGCTTTGACATCACTATTAGATTTTAAAATATGTATGGAAAACAGTTGTTTTATAGTTGTTTGATATCACTGTTTTTACTTTGTTTTTGTTCAAATAAATGCAGCTTTTGTGAGCATAAGAGATTTCTTTCAAAAACATTTAAAACATATCACCGACCGCAAACTTTTAAACACTTGTGTATATGAACAGTGGCTATTAGAAATACAGCTTGAGTTGTTATGTTCTGATTAATCTGATTTATTGTGGGATTTAGCTTTATCGGAAACGCTTACAGCTCTTAACTACAATAATGTTACAAATGATTGCAGTTAGTTTCAACTGAACAGGTGCTATGAAATATTCCATTAAAAGATTGTAACTAACCTGTAAAATGTCCTGTTATAGAAGATGCTGTTTGTCAAATTAGCATGAAACTCTAGCAGGAAATGGTATGGTAAAGTTCTACCCTCACATCTCGTTTGAACTGAAATGCCACTCTACTATTGCACTGTATCCGATGTACAGTAATCGGACTCTCCTCCGGTGCTGTATGGGTCTGGGGTATTGTGTGCTGGAGCCGGTCATGTGTCCGACACAGGAGCTGTCGCTGATTAGTCTGGTTGCAGTGACCTTTGTGTGGCTAGCCGGTTTCAAGGTTAACAGGGTCAGATCAGCTTTAATTCACAGGATCTATAAAATTAAGTAAATTAGCTGAAATCCCATGCAACATTTTAGACATGGAAGTTAAAGACCTCATTACGGGTACATTGCTTGACAGTGTTTACTTATTTTTTTTTATTTAAACAGGATGTTTTAAATGAACTATCCCCGGCTAGTTAAATTAACTAGCCGGTTTCAAGGTTAACAGGGTCAGATCAGCTTTGATTCACAGAATCTGTGAAATTAAGTAAATTAGCTGAAATCCCATGTAACATTTTTGACATGGAAGTTAAAGACCTAATTATGGTACATTGCTTGCCAGGAGGGTTGGTAATACTTTGGTGTTTCTTCTTGCTATAGAATATCATACATTTAAATACATAAGTCTGTAATGTTTAACTAGTATTTAGGCCGTTTACACTTAGTATTAAGATTTGTTTTGGTCGAATCGGATTGCAAGTGGACGATGCTGAATACAGTTGTTAAACGGGTCGTTTACTTTTGACCACTTCCAGGGGTAGTCGTAAATGCAATTGACCGGATTGCTTTCATAGTTTTCTAGTTTGTACAGCAACAAAAGACGACCTGCTCTCCTCCTACTAACCTATGCCTAAACATTAATGGAAGCACACTGGCCAGACGGATTTAAACTTTGTTGGCTGAAGACCCAAGTTTGGTTTGAAGAAGAAAAACGTACCAAGCACGATGTTCTCTCACCATTACTGATTTCTAACATGCTGCCACCCAGTTTGGTGGTCTTTCCACTGTCAGAGCTGAAATGAAAACTGCTGCTCAAAGACTCTCTCATCAAATAAATCCAGATAGAATTGGTTAAGAGTGGAAAAAAGAGACGGTTTAAAACATCAGGTGCAAACAGGAATGTGTCTCCACGTCTACTTGTGAACCGATCGAACAAAAACATATTAAAATCATTGGAAAAAAACCCTTAATACCAGGTGTAATCAGGTCCCAAGATGTCTTAAAGTTGCCATGAAATGGAAAATTTCTTTTGACCCTTAATGTTTTTTTTTTTCACTTCTCCTTTTCTTATAGTCAACTGCTCGGATTCAGATCTGCCTCCATCCAATCAACAACGGATGCATAGAACCATTTAATTCAGATGTATATCACAGTATAGACGATAAGATCTGTTGCAACTTCCGTTACATCATGCCTAAAGCTAAAAGGCATAAAAAATTCTCTTGATTTGACGGTGTCTTTTAAAGCTACACTGTGTGATTTTTTTACCCCCTTCTAGCGGTGAAAAGGTATATGACCATCCAGTGAATATTAGTTTCTGTTCCTCTCAATTCCTCGTAACTCGTAATGTAGTCCAAGATTAACATGGCTTCCAGTTTGACCTCGTCAATGAATGTTACAGTAACTCAAACGTAAACGCGAAAGGCGAAGCTTGAATTAACGGGTATGTCCCTCTTTGGCTAATGTACTTTCAAGATGGAGAGACAACATGGCGATCCGACATTAGAACCCCTTACCCGTATGTATTTTCAATGGCATATTATACACTCACGAGAACACTTTATTACTTGAAAGAAGTAAATATACATTAATGAGCACACATATTTTTGAAAGAACTAAGTGTTTTTAGCTAAGAATAAACTAAAAGAGTTACACAGTGTAGCTTTAAATAGGTTGTTTTTGGTTGCATTGCCTTGTTCTTAAAGACATTCATCTCAAGGGGTGGCCAGCCTTTAGCCTAAATAATGCCTGTAAACCATGTTAGTTATTCACTCTGCACATTTCAACCTGAAATTCTGCTCTTTTCTTGCATCCTGGGATCAAGAGCTCTGAGATCAAACGTAGACCCAAGAGGCGTCCTAAATCGTGACAATTTGGTGTCTTATTTTAGATCTTCTTGTGAAAGTATGTCAGGTTTGAATTGGAAAAAGAAGTCTTGACAAGGTTTGTTCTTTTGAAATCTTTTTTTAGATTTCAGGAAGACTAATAACAGATCTCTGACAATGACTTATTGGAGAAATTAACTCTTTTCTCCAGGGTTTCTTAAGAAAGTTGTCAGCATTTTTTCAAAGATTCCTCCATCTTGTTCCATGCTTTTTTCTAGCTGTTGAGCGCAAAAAAAAAACATCAAGTGACTTGAAACCAGTCTTTACAGGCTTCCTTTAGCTTGAACTAGTCATTCAGAACTGTTGATTCTGTATATATGTAGTTTTGCACTTCCCCAAACTGGGTTAGAGAAAAGGCAGTGGTGTTTCTTCATTAGGGCAGTTTGAAGAAGACTAATCTTGGGTTAGACAGAGTGGTAACTAACTCTGGCATCACTGTCAAAACTGCTCTTCCAACCTCCGCTGAGCGGTCAGAGACACTCATTAGGGCGAGTGAAAGGGAGGAAAGGTGGAGGGAGGGGGAAGGGTATGTGAAACTGTAGACACTGCACTCTTAAAGGACAAGTTCGATATTTTACACTTAAAGCCCTGTTTTAAGATCGCCCTGTTTGGGGTGTTCACTGATATGCTCACACAAAAATCACAGAAACCGTAAATTCTCTGGCCAGCAGCATATGTCCAAATTTCAATTGTAACCTTTTTAACTGTACGATTTTAAAAAAGGGTTTTAAGTGTAAAATACCAAACTTGTCCTTTAAGAGTGCAGTGTCTACAGTTTCACATACCCTTTACATGCCCATCCAGACTAAACTCTTCTCAGGCCGTTTGCCTTAGTAATTCTATTTGATGTGTCTTGCAATTCCATATCAGCTGTTGTTTAAAAACCACAGGGAATCAAAACTTGTCCTTTTGACTTCCTTAATAAATGTCATTGGTCTTGTTTGTGACCTCTTGTTTGTTAGTTGTGAACAAGAAAGGCTCTATACACAGTCAGCCATGATTGATTCATTCCAATAAACAAAGTGTTTAATAAGAGGGTAACTACCACCCTAAAGCTATTTTCCACCTAAGTATGCATTATAAATGCCATTTAATTTTGTCTAATGGGAAAAGCTAACACTTAACTTACTGTATAATGTTACCAGAGGATGCGTTCTTTTGCTGTGTTAAAAGCAGGAAAGCATTAGTGTCCTATTCTTAGGAGTGCTCTCAGAGAGTCCTGTCCCTCAGACCTGTCATAATCTATTACACGTAGCTGTAGCTGCAGGTTGGTGAAAGGGCTCCACTTTTCTCTACTTCTACTGCTTCTTCTGCATTCATTCTGCACAGTTTGCCCTTCAATTGCAAGCTTGTCTTTGTCTCATGTCTAGTCCTTTTTTATCATTATTTCTGTCAGAAAATTTCAATCAGAAGTTTTAGAAATCGTGATAGTAAAGACTTGGAATGGAGTACATTTACACATATAATAAAATATAAAGCAGTACTTTGAATTAATACCATTTCACAATTTTACTATTTTTACTTTATTTTTGATCAAATAAATACAGTCTCTAATGCTGCGTTTAAACTGCAAAGCATATTGAACATTTTTGACCATGTACATTTGTTTATAATCACTTAAAACAACTTGCATCCAGTATCTGTGGTTATTTTCAACGACAAGGTTGACAATTAAGTTTTGAATGTCCTTGCTCTTTAAAATGAATACGAGAGAGGACCAGGCCTGGACTATTTGACCTTATGTTTTGTTTATGTGCGTGTGTGTGTGTGTGTATGTGTGTGTGTGTGTGTAGTCGTCCATGAGGGGCTGCTGCTTTTCTTTTGTTTTGTTTTGTTCATTTTATATGATTAAAGTTGTGAAATGCTCGCTGGTTTCCGCCACCTCCTTCCCTGAATAACAAACAATGTAATTTTACAGTGCAACAATGTACACTCTGTCAGGCATGAATAAAAACTTGTATTTGTTGTGCCAGTGTAAAAGCAGCCCAAGAGACAGTGTGCTGCACTGCTTAGGCAAATGGAATCAATCAACTGTGCCCTATAAAGATGATGTGATTGCAAGCAGGTTGAGTTAGGGACCTAAAGTTTCTTGACAGAACTTTGTATATGTGTTCTTAAGTCTCTTCAGACATTGTGTGTTCAGACTCTGACCACTTATTGATTATGGTCACTGATAGAGCAGGTATTTGGCATTTGGTGGTCTACAACCAGATCAGGATATTTAGGACATTGATTTGGGTAGCTGCTGCAGAGAGCTCTGAAAGCATATCCTCTGACACTTAATAGCTGTTGTCTGGTGCCCGCAGACAGGAGACAAGCCTTTGCGTCCGACAGAAAGAGAAGGAAGAGACAAAAAAGTTTTCCTGAAAAGTTTTGAATCTGAATTCGTTCTTAGAATTGAGTGGAAGTGATCTAACTGTGGCTTTCAAGAAATAAGGGCTCACAGTTTGAGGTTGGCAGTGGGGATACACTGGTTTTGTTTGAATTTAGAAAGTTGTCTTTGAATCTTAAGCTCTTGAGATCTAAAGCCCTTGAGACCTGTAAAATTCTTCAATATCTTATTTTATGTGCTTCTCTTATGTTTATGGTGTTGTGTTGTAGTATGGGTATGAAATGTTCATTTAGTTTCTTGCATACTTTAGTGTTCTTGTGTAATTCAGTCCTAAAGTTAATCCTAAAGTAGGCTTATCATTTAGTACAGCAGGATCGGATTGCCTGTCTGCTCGGGCAATGCACAGAACCATGCATCTGTTCTGTCAAATATGTCGACCTGAAAATGACCTAATCATTTATTCATGTAGAATCAGATGTGCATTGAGGGTTTCACTTTTCCTGCATGGTTAATGCCAAGTATATATAATTACACTAAAATGGCTGAAATGTTACTCAAACAACTGCATAGTTTTATCATTTGAGCATTACTCATGTCACTTTAGGAGTTTAGACTAATTAATGAAATGTGGATGTATTCTCTTATAAATTTTAATAACTAATGAGTTGTTAATGGGTTATTGAATAACTTATATTCTTTTTAGAGATTGATGTCTTCATAATTATGGTATGAAGGGAGCCAACCGCTGCCTCTCTGCAGACTTTGAATAAACATTATCTGTTCATTAGTGTAATATATATATATATATATATATATATATATATATATATATATATATATAATCTCCTTTCCATTTTAAGACATGCACTTGACTTGGGGATTTCAGATTGTGAAGTATTACTGTGTTTGAGAGTGTTTGGGTGTGTGGGAGTAGTGTGTTGGTGGTGATCATTTTTAGAGACTTACATCCTGTCCAATGCAGAGACTGAATCATACATACACACAAATAGAACTAAATTACCAATATGGTGCTCTAAGCAGGTCAAATTACAGTTAAACCGCAATCAGCACTGAAAAAATGAATCATTGTGTGATGCTCAAAGGTGTCATGTTAAACCGTGTAGACCTTCGCATCTCTTCAAGTACACTAATGTTCAAAATTTTGCAGTTGCCAAGATATTTTTTTATGTTTTTGAAAGACGTCTCATATATTCACCTAGGTTGCTACTATTTGATTACAAGTACAGTAAAATAGTAATGTTAAAAAATATTGTTAGAATGTGACATAACTGTTTCTATTTATTCCTGTGATGCAAAGCTGAATTGTCAGCATCATTACTCCATTCTTTACTGCCACATGATCCTTCAGAAATCATTTTAATATGCTGATTTGCTGCTCAAGAAAAATGTATTATTATTATAAATGTTAAAAGCAGTTGTGCTGCTTTATATTTTTGTACCCTACAATATATTACATGAGATTCTGGTTTTACAGATACACTTTCTGTTATAATGCACAATGTAGACTAGTGTTGGGCGATATGCTCCATTTTCATATCGTCCTATCGTCAGCCTGTGAGATCGGCGATACACGATATTATTGTGAGGGGGCGGGGCTTACTTATTTGATTATTAACTTGATTAGTTACTCATTAATTTGCTTGTTTTATTACTTCGTTTTATATACAAGTATCTTTTTTTTCTATTTTGCTAGTAAAGGTGGAGTGTTTATTAATAGGATCAGGTTATTTCCTGGTATAGTGAGGTAAAAAAGATCCTAATCATTTTTTGTATTTTAACATGTCAACGAGAAATTTACGGACACAGCCTATGCCGTTACATGCAGCATTTTCACTTTCTGCACGAGATGAAAACGGACTGATTTCGGCATCTGCAACGCCGCGTTCTCTCAGAGACGACGATGATAGCGGTAGCTATAATACTATTTTAGTGATATTATTATTATTATTATTAATACTATTTAGTAATTGTATTGTTTTTAGTGTTAGTGTCATTAAACGTTTTTTTAATTTGCTTTATGGAAACAAAATACTGACGAACAACGATGCTGTTTTCATCTTGGATCTATATAAGAATAATGCGTCTGTTAAAACAAGTACTCTTGATCATTTGTGAATGGATCACCTTGCAATTAAATTTTGATGTGGGATGTAGTTTTTTAGTCTGTTTTAAAAACATTCTCCTCATAAGTGCGTGTCGGTGTTGTCGCAAGTGTTATAACATGGTGATGAATTATGTTCATTCACGTTATGAATTTAGGCAAGGCAAATTAATTGTAGTTCCTTATATTAATTTAATAACAATACTAGCTTTATAGTAATAATAATAATAATAATAATAGGCCAAATAATTTAATGCATTAATGGTAAAACGAGCTAATTAGTATTGATCTCGTCAAGGCATCTGCCATCGGCGATATCTCAGACAATCGTCGATACACGATACTATCGTCTATCGGCACAACCCTAATGTAGACAAGTGTACTGTATGTGTGCAGACTGTTTGAGAATGTGAACCATTCTTTATTAATCTGTCAGTATCCAAAAGAATTATATGCATTACATATACATTTTTTGAGACTTCATTCAAATGAAGAAAATCTTTCTGTTATCCGTTATAGCATGTTTCTCAGCTGAAATTTTGGTGCATCTGACATTCCTTCCCATATTTTTGCTCAATGCACAAGTCAGAAACTGTTTGTCCCAGTGCAGACTGGACTCCTGATGCCCAGACAGCCGTAATAATGCCCATATGGCATTGGATCAGCATGGCTTAACATATTAGTGTTACCCTGAAGGTTTAAAGCTCTGGTTAGGATGCTCTGTGCAAACGTGAACCTGCAAAAACGGCATGTACAAACCCTGAATTGCACGTCTTATCTTATAACCTAACCAGTAAACACATCTTGAACATCTATCAAGCCACATAGACAAACAAATGACTAGTTCTAACTAGATAATAATGTGTATATAATCAGCAGCATACTGAAATGTTACAAGCACACATAAACTGCACAAAGACAGTATCTATGTAAGAACTGTACAGTAATGAGTCTCAGTGCGGCCTGTGTGTGCTGTATTTAGCTCTGCTGTTACACAATAGTCTTGCTCTCTCTCTTACCACAATCACCTTGCACTCTCACACACAAGTATAAACTCTCAAACGGACCACATTGGCACAAACACACATGCTCAGATCAGACCTTCTGGTGACCAAACGTCTTATCTCTGCAGGGAATTTGAGATTAGCCTCCTGCTGCATTAATCACCTGGAAGAAGTTTTCAAGTATATAATGCAGTCAGAGTTGTGGCTTATTGGTTGTTGGCATTCTGACACATTAAGATGAGAAGAGGATGGAGAACTCACTCGCATAATTTCCTGTCTTCTGTCTACTACCCCTTTCCATAAATGTTCCACTAAACAATTGATCCTATTATTTAGTTTGTTCCAGTTTAACAATGTAAATAGAAATATAAACCTGTTTTTAGTTTCTTCATTATAGTCATGTACAGTACTAGTTGATCAAAGTTAGCAGGTCTGAAGAAAGCAGAGGAAAGGTTGTAGGGATGTTGGGTCCAGGATCAGCCGGGTCAAACCGGATGATTGGCTCTGGCTTGCAAAGAAATTAAAGTGTATATACACTACTATTAAAAAAATTGAGGTTCGTATGATTTGTTATTGTTTTGAAAAAAAATCTCTCATGCGCCGTAAGGCTGCATTTATTTGATTAACATGCAGTATTTTACAACATTATGGTTTTTGATTTTATCTTTACAGTTTTAATGTGTTTAAATGTATTTTTCACTTATGAAGCCAAAGCTAAATATTCAACCACTATTACCTCAGTGTTCAGTGTCACATGATCCTTCGGAAATCATTCTTATATGATTTGCTGCTTAGGAAACATTTATTATTATCAATGTTACTAACGGTTGTGCTGCTTAATATTTTTTGTGGAATTTGTCTGTGTGTGTACAAGTTTATATTACATTGTGGGGACTTTGTTAATAATAAACGTGCTAAATTATATATATTTGCTTTGTGTGATTGGTAGGTTTAGGGATAGGGTTAGTGTAAGGGGACAGTATATACAGTTTGTACAGTATAAAAACCATTACATCTATGGAGAGTCCCCACAAAGATAGTAAACAGTGTGTGAGTGTTAGTATTTGAGCTTTAAAGTAATCTGCTAATCATGGGTTAGCTAGGAAATTTTTTTTCTCAGTTTAAGATGCAAAGGAGGAAATGAAACAAGTTCAATACAACAGCTTTTCACCACAAACCTTAGTACTAGAGAGTCACACTTTAATCTTTATATCAGCCAGACACAAACACACATACACACATACCTTACAGTAGCGCTCAGAGCAGTAAGTCAGACAGGGTGAGTTTGTCCCTTTAAGTGATCTATCTCATGCTTTCTCTAATTTGACACTTTATACTCCCCGGCACAATTTAGAGGTCATCACCACTGGCCGCAAAGATGCACACTGTCTGACCTCTGAGTGTGAGGGAGACCGTGAGAGGACAGGCCTTGTTATGAGGACCATTAACTCTTCATTTCCAAACCAGCACTTTTGTTCACATGCTGTACTTACACATGGTAAACCTTCCATGTGAAATTTATTACAAAAACATTACTGCTGGGACAACACATAGACTAAATAGATGACATCGACGCAAAATATGCGCGTCGATTAAATTTATTTATTTTTTTATAGGTTAATAATGGGTGTCCATTTCATTTCAGTCCATTTACCATTTACATGTATAAATTGCTATTCTTCAATTAATGGGGAGATAATCAAAATCAAATTGAAATTGAATCAGAACTGAAAAATGAAAATGAATCGTTAGATTAATCGAATGCATTGAAAAAATAATCGCTAGATTAAGTAATTTATACTTTAAACTAATATTTCCATAATAAATTCTTTAACTGGCCTGAAGTGTTTTAGCCCATCAAATGTGAGGGAATGTTGTTCTTAACCAATTATTGCAGGACAAAATAGAACTTACTGTGTGTATAATTTAATTTTGAGGTCTCTTTTGTTAATCTGTAGTACATTAATGCATTATGTGTGTTATAGGAATATGTGTTTTATTTAATCAGTTCTCTCTCTGTCCGCAGGGGTGGTCTGATGTGGAGGCTGAGGAGGATACTGATCTGGGTGCTGGGAATCTACATTCGCTATCCCTGTTATTATCAAACTCTGTCCAGCAATACAAGCAAAATTAGTATTTTTAAACTTTGGTGAGTATTTTTTTTCCAATCTTTTCTACTTGGCCAAATTATATGTACATTTTGGTATGAAGGCCAGAAGTTTGCCAATGCTTAGGGCATTCTTTGTTTACTTTGGCATTTAGACAAGGTTTTACTGTGTCTGTGTTTGTGTGTGGATATGTAGTGGTCAGTCTTTGTAAACTTTGATATTCATGTCAGTATATTTAAACAAATCTAATTCTTGTGAGTATTTTTTTGTTTTGCAATGCCCAGACCAATCATTTTGCATTTTGTTAAGCAAAGCTGCCATGTAGGCTGTCATTATTTAGGTTGCTGCATCAGTTTCTGTTGATGTATAATTTAATACAGTAACTTGATGGGTCAGTTTCCATTATTATCTGCTGCTGCAAGGACAAGCTTAGGGCAGTTCACCTCAAGGGAAATGTAGTATCCAAGGAGATTGTTACACTGCATTTTCCCCTGTGAAATATTCAGCATGCTCAGAACAACTCTGAAAACACATTCAGTCACACACACACTCAAAGTCATTAAATAAAAACTGCACAGTGCATCTTCATAAAATCAAATATTCCTGTTTCGGAGGTGAGAATTAATAACTACACACTGTGGCATTTCAAAATGTATGTAAACCTTTTGGATACAAATGTGAATTTTTAATCTTGTCTTAATTTTTACTTTATGTACCTTAATTTATGAGTAGTAATGTGTGCTAGCAAAGTAAATATTTTTCTGCAGACTTTGTTTAAATGATTATTTAACTCTTTCCCTGCCATTGATTGTCATTTATGACACAACACTTTCCCACCATTGAAAAAACTTTCCGGCAATGTATGTTTTTACTGTAATATGTTAGGGGGTGCTGTAAGCCCAACTCAGTTGATCCAATGGCGGCATTCGATCAGCGGGTGAAGATCTCTGCGTGTTACCGTCTTTCCGTGTGGCTAAGTAATTTGATTAAATGAAATGCATTTTTCATGTCCTGATTCGTTATTTCATCTGACTCCATAAATGAAAAGGTTTTAATGATAACTGTGCATCATTAAATGTAAGCGAATATTAGAATAAAATCAAATGTTTACAATTGATTATGTCAGGTAAATGTGTCATGCCAATTTCATAATCAGTTCAAAGAAAATCAATACAATAACATCATATGAGTAAAATATGTACCGGTATGTTAAACCCTGCATTTCATTATACAGTAGACAGAAACGGTTGCTAACAATAGCAATTTGCATTCAGAGTCTCATTTGCCTGGA
The DNA here is from genome assembly GCA_030378365.1 of Hybognathus amarus. Lineage (NCBI taxonomy): Eukaryota > Metazoa > Chordata > Actinopteri > Cypriniformes > Leuciscidae > Hybognathus > Hybognathus amarus. The sequence continues at coordinate 15,154 of JAQIUQ010002298.1, read as the reverse complement.
AGACACACCTCCTTTGTGTACAGGTTTTCCTTAAAACTCTTAACTTATTACCTTTGTAATGAGACCTTTGTACCAGTCGCACTGAGACATTTCAAATGATACCAAATAGGTATAATACTGTATGATAATTGTTCACATTAAACCATATAGATTATTGGGTGAATTTTGGTGATCTCAGCATGAGAACTGGGGGAGAGAGAGAGATGTATTCTGAGGTAAAAATGGTGATGCTAACTTCAAGAGAGAATTCAAATGTTAATTCCAGCAAGGTCCTTAGTCTTCTCAGGGAGTGGTTGCTCCTCAACCAGATTGCCCGGCATTTCCTAATTTCTCAAGTTTTACAGCACCATTGCGCATCATCTCCGGTACAAAACACAGGCGAAAAAAGAAGCAGAAACATGCCATTGGTGCATAGAGTGGTGCAGGTGCAATGGATAAGACTCAAAAAACAAGATCTGGGATCAACAAAAGTTAATGATACTTGCACGTTTTGTCCATCAAGATAATTGTCACAGATTAACACAAATTTGATTAATTTTGAAGCCTAAATGCAGTCGCCAGAAGTAAAAAGCTAAAAGTAGGCTATAAACGTACTACAGCCATGGTCCCACGACTTCAACATAACCACCACTAAGCTTCCGACAACTCTTTCAGTTTTTATCTTAAACATTCCCCCCAAAAATTTGAGTAAGAAGTTTATAAGAGCACAATTATAACCATAATAAAGCGGACTAGGTTTGGCGTAAAAGTTTAATCTCCCGTGTAGTCCCATTTATCCACTTGTTAGCAACCGCCTTTTTGAAGACACGTAACGGCTTAAAATGTCATGAGTGGGGTAATATTGATGTATTTTATGTCGTAGATTAAAACGTTAAGTGTCTTGAGCTTTTGTTCACAACAGATCTTATTTCAGCCATTTAACCAAAATCCCATTAAAATAAACATTGACTTCAGGACGATGGACCTGGAAGTGCTAAAATGCTAACTCGTTTCTGTGTTTTTGGCCTACAAAGTGATTTCATACTTTCTGCAGAAAAAAACACTCTATTGCTTATGCACATGTTGTAGTCTTTGGAAAAAAAATTATTTTCTCAGCTTTTTGTTCAAACTGTTGCTCAAATTCACGTATTGCTGAAACAACGAATTAATGAAGCTAGAATAAGATGGAAAAATTATTAAAAAATGCTGGTTGTGGTTGGTAACTATTTAAAAAAAATGCTGGCAGGGAAAGAGTTAATGAATAAGTTTAAAAGAACAGCATTTATTTGACATTTCGTGCGTATTTACTGTCACTTGATCAATATAATGCATCCTTGCTTACTTAATTTCTTTCAAAAATCCTACTGACCCGAATTGTTGACTGGTAGTGTACCTGTGTTCAGTAATGCTGATCCACAGACTGGACTTTGTCCTCTTGTACTGAAGCCTTAGCACTTGTTTTGCAACAATGTCTTTTGGCATGTAAAAGTGTTGTCCATTACAGAGCAGACTCTGCTGGACCTCATGACATTAAGACATTTCAAACATTAAAGTTAGATACACAGTTTGGGTTTATAGTCAGCCTTTTGTTGTTCCAATCAAACAAAGCCATCATTCATCCATCAATCCAGTTTAAATGCCCACTCTGTTCACCGCTGAGATCCTGTCTCACTTCAACAGCCTCTCACATGTCTCTCGGTCTTATCAGATTATTCCTATGTTGTCGCATCATAGTTTCATTTCCCTGATATTAGTCATGGTTCTGTGGTGTTTCAGGCTGATGTTAGTGTTCGCATTAGCATTGTCAGCTGTCACACCACTTCTGTCAGCTGATGTGTTTCCCCACACTATGTTCTGCTTCTGTTTGCAGTCTGAACTAATAATGGACAGACTCTGTGTAAAAGTGAAACTGTAAGCATCCCTGTGTCTGCTTTACTCAGAGAGAAATCTGTGACTAAGGTTGGTAAATTTAGTCTCAGTCATCAGTCTCCTGAGAAGGCTTGTGGCACACTTTCAGTTCTTAAATGTTGTTTGCAGGTACACGGACAGTCATTATATAGATTCACATGACTCCAGTCTTACTGTGACCAGACTTGCAGAATTGCAAAAACTTACCAGCATGATTACTTCATTTGTAAATGTTCAATAACGATGTCTTATTTCATCAAAATATGTCTTTATTGAAGAGAGTGTAAAATTAAAAATCACTCATCTTCAATCTCATCAGGATTTTTCAGCGACACGTTCTTTGTATGGAAAATAGAATTTATAAATACAGTAGAGTTAAACTAGAACTAAACTTTTTTTTGCTTCAGTACCTTTATGGCTTTTGTTTGATCAAATGTACAGGAAAAACAGTAATATTGTAAAACATTATTACAGTTTTTCTATTAATTTTTAAAATGTAATTTTTTCCTGTGATGGCCAGGAAAAGCTGGCCATTTCCTATGTTGTCACATCATGAATTTTGTGAATTTTCAGCATCATAACTCCAGTCTTCAGTGTCACATGATCAAATATGCTGATATCTTATTTATCAATGTTGATAACAGTTGTGCTGCTTAATATTTTTGTGTAAATCTTTTTTTTTTTTTTTGCAGGATTCTTTCATAAAAATAAAGATGAAAAATAATATTTGAAATCTTTAGTTACATTTTTTAATTGTGTTACAGTCACTTTTGATCAATTTAATGCATCCTTGCTAAATATGAGTGTTCCTTTGTTTAAAAGAATCGTACTAACCCAAAACATTTAAATGATAGTTTACATTATGTTTGTTATGACTGGATAATATACATGTACTGTTATAGATTAAGCTGATGTTTATTAGATAAGTTGATAAATCGATCAAACAAAATTTGCTGCTATGTAACACAATACAAAATTAAGTCATGCAGAAGATTCTTGGTATCATTGATGTATAAATCTCAGTGGTCATATGTTAAGGTTAACATGAAATGTACACTATTTTATCTTATTTTGATTTCAACTATCGATTCTATTCTGGTATCTGATGCCGACTTTCCAAGATCCCATCAATTCCCATTGGATAAAATCAAAATAAAAAAAATTCTGACCTACGTTCTTCTTCCATGGAATATCCTGCTAAACTAAAAAATGCATCAGAATCAGCTTCACATTGAACTGATTTCTCTCTGTTTCACTCTCTTTCAGTGCGAGTACCGTATTTTATAGATCTGAAGAGACCACAGGATCAGGGCTTGAATCACACTCGCAACTTCTACCTACAGCCGGAGGAAGGAATCAACATTGGAGTGTGGTGAGAGAACAGACACGGATTACAGCTAAAATACAGACACAGCCTGGCTTACCTCCACTCGTTATCTCTCTGTCCTCACATTCTTTACCCAACAGTTTCTGTCCCTCTCTCTCTCTGCCTATGGCTATGGCTGTCTTTCTGAAGGGCGCACTTATTGAAAAAGTGCCTGTGGCCCAAAGTATGTAAATCCGTAGTGACAGAGGACTGCACGGGCCCCTGGCTGCTGGCCATTGGGTGTGACTGTGAATGTGTGTGTTTGACTTTCACTGAGTAACAGTGGAAAGGGCCATACAAGCCTCCTGCCACTGTTGCTGTAGTTTTCTCTCCATAAATAAGCTCATTTGTGTACTGGTCACATTCAATATTGTGTAGGAGAGACTTTTATAATAAATTCTTGGTGAACTACTATGTTTGGAGTCAGAATGATTTTTTTTTGAAAGAAACTAATATGTGAAATTAATAATCCAACAAGGATGCATTAAAATGATCATAAAAGTGACATACAGCATTATGTCTTGACTATGTATAATTTTACAAGAAAATATATATATTTCAAGTAAATGCTGTTCTTTTGAATTTTCTATTCCTCAAAGTATCCTGAAAAAAACAAACTGTTTTCAACAATGACAACTATAATGTTAGTTTATTGAGCAAATCAACATATTAAAATGATTTCTGAAGGATCATGTGACACTGAAGACTGGAGTAATGATGCTGAAAATGAATGATAAATGGAATAAATTACATAGTAATATTATGAAATATTATTTCAGTATAAATTAAATATATTTAAGTTTTTACTGTATTTTTATAAAATAAATGCAGCCTTGGTGAGCATAAGAAACTTCTTTTAAATACAGTAAAAATGTGACCAACCCCAAACTTTTGAATAGGAGCACATGCCTACTTATTGAATCAAACCTTTTGACTATATCAAGTGCAGGAAGCAGTGTTGTAACAGATGTCTCTCTCTCTCTCTCAGGCACACAGTACCTACAGTGATGTGGAGGGAAGCTCAGGCAAAAGATCCTGAATGGTACGACAAAAGCTTCCAGTCCAGTCACCCTGTCATCCTGTATCTCCATGGTAATGCAGGAACAAGGTACACAAACACTGAGGGACACGGGATCATTCCCACTTTCTAAAGCCCTCTCAATCTCAAAAAATGATTCATTGTCTGTTAAAGGCCAATTTACACTGCACCAACAGTTTGTCAAGTTTTGTCGGATCCATGTGTGTTACCCATCAGCATCTGTTTCCGTTGTTTTCTCTCATTGAACATGTTTGTCGGGTCTCCCTTTCTAGGAGAGTTTGTTGTGTTCAGAACATGATGTGATATGATAGTATGATGCCCATTTTTCTCTGTTACCATTTACAAAGTTGACAAATGTCTGATGCCTGATGGTTTAAAATCTGTTTAAATTTGAAAAGTCATGTAGGGTATTCCAGGCTTTATAAGGATTCTGTCAAATGCAGTTTGTGCATTTCTACATCGATGCAGTTGTTTGGTCACTTTACTATGTTTGTGTGTGTGTGTTTCAGAGGAGGGGATCACAGAGTTCAGCTCTACAAGGTAAAAAAAAAGCAATTTCCTTAATTTATTATTTAACAAAATTAAATTAAAATTAAATTAAATATTAAATTATATTAAATAATACATTTTGTTCAGCAAAGATGCATTAAATGGAAGACTACTACTTCAAGTAAATGCTGTTCTTTTGAACTTTCTAGTCATCCATGAATCCTGAAAAAAGTTATTTTCAACATCAACAAAATAAAGTTTCTTGAGTATTAAATCAACATTTCACAATATTGCTGCTTTACTGTATTTTTGATCAAATAAATGCAGTCTTGGAGAGACACTTTAAAAAAAAAGTCTGGAAATTTGAGTCTGGAAAGTATGATTTTTTTTTTTTTTGGTCTATTTCAATAATGTCAGACATTTTGTTTTCCTGTCTCTGCAGGTCCTTAGTTCATTAGGCTACCATGTAGTCACATTCGATTATAGAGGTATGTTGGGTGTCATTTTTAAAGCATTATCCTATCATTTGAGTCAGAATCCCATACCCAGTGCTGGATTGAAGCAGTATGTGGTTTTGTTTGTTTGTGCAGGTTGGGGTGACTCTGAGGGCAGCCCTTCAGAGAAAGGGATGAGCGTCAGATGCCCTCTTCCTCTACCAGTGGATAAAGCAGCGGATTGGCCAGAAGCGCCTGCACATCTGGGGTCATTCACTCGGCACAGGGTGAGATGAACTCGCCAGAGCCATCTCAAAGAGCTCTGAGGATAGTGTTCCTTTCTCTAGAAGTGGAATGTCTTGTTCTTGGGATAATATTTTGGCATTCATTTGACATAAAGGAATTGATTGTGTAACTCCCTGTGGCATTTTTGAACTGCTGCTGATGCTGTACATTCCTGTTTTTCCAGAGTGGCCACTAACCTAGTGAGACGGCTGTGTGACAGGGGTACGTGATCATTAGTTTGTATATATATTTATGGGCTGGGATGTTGAAACTGAGAACAAACCGTAGTCAGCGGTGTAAAACTACAATTTGAGACCAAGTAGAAACTTCGACAGCTGGTTGCAGCTGGTTGAACCTTTATCCTTCAATGGCTAGCACCCATTTACTTCTAAGAAATCCCATTTGAATAAAGGGATGGATTCTATGTTCACCTCATTGTAATTCATGAGTCAAGGACATTCTTGTAGACATGTTCCCAAATGAAATGATTGAAATTCCAAAAGTGTGATTTCCAGAGCTCTAAAATTTGGGGAAATTAATACAACCTTAAAAGGTCATGGACATTTCTATAGTCAATATACACTGCTATTCAAAAGTTTGGGGCCAATCAATAACTCTATTCAGCAAGAAGGCCTTAAAATAGGGCTGTCAAACGATTTATCATGTTTAATCGTATTGAAAATAAAAGTTTGGGTTACTATACATATATATATATATATATATATATATATATATATATATATATATATATATATATATATATATATATATATACATACACGCACACACATGCATGTGATATTTAATAAAATACAATATTTATATAATATATATTATATATAAATCTATATACAGTATATACATGAAAATATTTCTTAAATATATACAAGCATGTGTATATATATATATATATATATATATATATACATACATACATACATACATACATACATACAAAATAATTATACACCATGCACCCACATATATTATGTAAACACAAAATTTTATTTTGGATGCGATTAATCTATTTGACAGCCCTAAAGTGACAGTAAAGACATTTAATGATGATCCAAAGAAACTCATTTCAGTAAATACTGTTCTTTTGAACTTTCTGTTCATCAAAGAATCTTGAAATAAATGATCACAGCTTCCACAAACAAAGTGGTACAACCTGTTTTGAACATTGGCAATAACCAGAAATGTTTCTTGAGCAGCAAATCAGCATATTAGACTATAATGGATCATGAGACACTGAAACACTGGAGTAATGATGTTGAAAATTCAGCTTTGCATCACAGGAATATTTTTAAATATATTAAAATAGAAAACAGTTATTTTAAATTGGAATAATACTAGGTTTATACTCTATTTCTAATTAAATGAATGACTAAATCAAATATTTTGAACAAGTGTAACATTTTCTCACAAATAAAGTATTTATTTGGCTTAGAGTTTACTGTTTGTGAGTGTGATCTATATCAAGCCTTTTTTCAAAATCCTTCTAATCCTCACATGAGTGGGAAAGTGATGGCTAAATTCTGTAAAAGCATTGGCTAGAAAATGTGGAAATCCTAAATGTCAAATTTGAGTCCAAAAGCATTTGTTAATATTATTTAATAATAATTATTATTGGCTCACGTAAAGAATGATGAATGTAAATTGAAGTGCCTTCCTCGCCAACAAAGAGTTTAGGAATATAATTTCTTTATTTCTTGTCAGTAAGGAAGCTGTGACTCGGATTTGACGTTTCAGAAATAGACAAGCTTTTAATAGGCACTGACTAGATTAAGAGTGAATTTATGTAATCGGCAAAGCACTTCAAGTCTTTGTTACATAAGCCTGTATTTGAGCTGCTGTTACAAAACTTGAGAAAATGATGACTTTCTTCCTCTGTGTTTACAGGAACGCCCCTGACTCGCTGATTTTAGAGTCTACCCTTTACCAATATCAGAGAGGAAGCCAAGAGCCATCCCTTCTCTATGGTGAGAAATCAAGTTCATGTTCACTCTCAAAGTATCATGTATTGTCACGAGTAGAAGCAGAACTGACCTTGGACATTGATGTACTGTATGTTCATTTATTATATATGTGTAACAGGTTTACAGATATCTACCAGGCTTTGACTGGTTCTTCCTGGACTCAATTACTGCAAATGACATCCGATTTGCCAGTGATGAGAAGTAGGTTCTTCTTGTCTTCTATGTAGTTTGTTTCTCTGTAAGTTTAAGTGTGATTGTTTGTTTACCCTGTGTCCACCTAGGGAAATTGTTGAGTGTTTACACAGCATTTTCTGTAGCATTTCACATGCTGGAGGCTTCATCTTTCACTGGGAATTTGTTTAGAAACAGACTTAATGTGAATGCTTTTAGTATTCAGCCCCATGTGACCGCTAATTCTTCAGACATAGGTGCAGTGATCATGCAATTGATTACACAGACCTCCAGTGCAAGTTCTCAGACTGGACCTATGATCTAAGTTCTAAAACAAGACCTATGAAATCCCTATAAGGTTGTACCTCTTTTGAGTACTTGAGTAAATCAAACACCTAAAAATGTGTCTGTCTGTCTCTCTCTAGTGTCAAGCACATATCCTGTCCGGTTCTGATCCTGCATGCAGAGGATGACACAGTCCAATCCTTCCAGCTGGGAAAGAAGGTAAAGCATCAACGTCAAACAATGGCAGGGTTTATTAAAAACTGTAGAATGGATAGTTCAGACTCTAAATTCTGATTGGATGAGATATGCTCATTATACTTGAATTACAATAATTTGATCACTTTGATCAAATCTAATTTCTGCTTTTTAAAGCACATATGGCATGTCTGATGGTATCTTTTACTTTATCTGCCATGTTTCTCAGGCTCAAATTTTTGCTATATACTTGTGAGGATGTGCATTAAACAACATGTTACATGTCAAACTAAATCATATACCAAATAAAGTTGCAGTAAAAATAGGGTTTGTTTTGTTCTAGAAATAACCTAAACCTAAAATATTATCTTCATTACAAACTATTAGTATCACTTTTTGTTTTTATTTTAAATATTATACATTATTATACGATATAGAACACAACCACTGTGTATTACAGCTGTTTGATGCAGGGTTATTACGGTTTACTAAAACCATAAAAAAATCTGTGTACTCTGAAGGAAAGTAAACATTAACTGAAATAAATAAAATATAAAAACCTTAAATGTGTTTTATTTCAGCTAGTTGCTTAAGCAACATTTCTCAATTTTATTTTGTTTGTCTTGATAATAGATGAGTCATATGAAAAACTACTAAAAAAGTAAAAAACATGCTATACAATACTAAAATAAAAATGGTTATTAATAATATAATAATTATTATACAACAATAATAATAAATTATGGTTGCTGCTAATGCATTTTTTTTAAGATGGTATTTTATATATAATAGTAATTATATTATAAAAAATATAATCAATATAATCAGTATTAGTATTAATAATAACAACAACAGTAATAATATAAATTTGTTTGAAAGATGCTGTTCTCTGTTTATCCACAGCTGTATGATTTGGCCGCTCAGAGTAAGAGTCTGAATGGACATAAGGTTCAGTTCATCCCGTTCTCCAGCTCTCTGGAATATAGACACAAGTTCATCTACAAGAGCCCACAGCTACCAAATATACTCAGGTATGTACTGTACACTGTACAAACTGCTGCCATCTGTACTTTTGCCCAGTGCTGACAGAACAGTTCAGCAACAGTTAAACTTATTTTTTATTTTTTGGGTGTGAATACAAGTTATTTTTAGGATTGTGCCAGGTGGTGTAATTTTGACATTCTGCTTCAGGTCCCTGACCAACAGCGTCAGCGAGGCAATAGTAATTTTAACCTACATAAATCACTGTGATTCTGCTCTCTTCCAGTTTGTGCTGGTACTGAACCAACAAACAGATCTGGTTTTATTTGAGATGGGGGTTGTTGGTAATGATTTCTTTAGGGAGACAGACCTTACCTTTCTTTAGTAAACTCTAGAGGTGGCGTTCTCAAACATTTTGTCAACTGAACCGCTGTGATCAAAATTATTTATTTGAAATAGCCTAAGATTTTAAGTAATAATCTTAAGCCTTTAGAAATAAAGGCTTTTAACTTTTCTAAAGAGAGTGCCTTGTACATGTTTTTTTCCTATTCAAAGAGCGCCTTAAGCTTATTTACTTGAGTCCAGGAAGCGTTTCTCTACAGACATTTGTTTATAATAACCTTTAGTTGTCTAAACATATTATATTGATTTAATAATTGAATGACTGATTCTTTCGAATCAGTTGATTTAAGGGTTATTTTAATTTGTTAACTTTTTAAAATTATTAATTATATATTAAATACACTGACAACTCTCAACACTGAGACAACTCTTAAACTTAATGTATTAAAGTGTGCAAGACTTTTTCCAAGAACTAACTACCTTTCATGGACATGTTTTGTTTTTCAATTACTGTTGAACAACTAGTCCGATTTCGCACTAGGTTGAACAACTAGGTTTCCTGGACAAATTAGAAAAATGTGTCTAAATTTTAAACTGTACATCTATGGTTTTATAATTGAAAACATTACAATTCTTGTGTGAAATATTTTGCCATCTTTCTTCACATATGACACTGAAGTGTGGCTAAAGCATCAAAATCCTTCAATACTTTTATAGATATTTATATATACTATTATACATATTTCTGTACATATATCATTTTTTATAGATTAATTTAATGTAGTTTATCCTTATTTAAATGTCTTTTTTTTTTTTAATTCAACAATAGCATTCCCGTGTCAAGTTTTATTTCTTTTTTGAGAAATCTAATGCGTTTTTGTTCTTTTGTCTCTCTGTCACAGTGATTTTCTCAGTGCAACGCTTCCTCACATGTAGTCAAGATCATTTTATCTGACTGCCCTTCTCAAACACCGTCAGTTAAACACACACACACAATGTACATTAGCTGCGCCGTGTACATCATGTGTTCTTGTGCACACACAAGCATGGACTGAAGATGCAATGATTCCTTTTGCATTACTTTGTTAACACAACCCACGGAGGGAGAAAGTTATCATCTTTGAGAGAGTGACAGGACTGGGTGATTTGTTTCACCGCCTCCTGTTGTCGTAGTGATAGATCTGAAGGGGCAGCTGGAGCACAAATTATGCAAATTATATGCAAATATGCACTGAAATTAATGCTTAAGTCAACGAGCCTTTTCAAAGGAAAGTACAGATGAAGTTTTAACGATGGCACTGAGAAGACCACACAAGGATTAAAGTCAAAGGGACGAATCAGGACAACATGCTATAATGATGTCACCGTCAGTGCTTGCTGACTGCGATTCACTGTTTTGTTTTGTTTACGAACATACAATAACCGACTTATTAACAGTATCATGGACCTGAAATCCACTCAATGTGAACAGCGAGTTGTTTTAGGTTGAACTTGAATCATGTACGTACAATAAAATGTCTTCTTTTTGTTTCTTCACATTTAAATTATGTGTCTCCTGAATGATTTTAAAAGTGCAGATTTTTGTGCTGCCTTGGCATTAAAACTCTGTGACTTTTTTTATAGGGTTTATTGTGTATTGTGTTTATGCTGTAATGTTTGCTTGGTACATATGCAACACAACTGCAATCAGAACTGAATGAGCTTTTGACATGACATTTCCCACCCCAAATTCCCAATGTTTCATTATTTTAATGCATTTGGTTGATCTATGCTAGTTTGCATGCAAAATAGATTGTTGCACTGTCAAAAAAAAAAAAAAAAAAAACTGTATGCAAAATCATTTTCTTTTATTTGTTATGTGGGTTATATATGTTCTTTGGTGTTTATACTCACTTTGCACATTCCAAAAAATATATATATATATATATATTAAAAACAATAATTCCTTGTTACCATAATATGTTGGATGTCCAAATCAAAAACCCTAGTGAAAAATCTTGATAACTTATTTTTATTAATATTACATTAAATTCTGTGCAATGTCCCTTTAATATAGAACCAAGAAGAAACCCTTTATATAAATCAACTCGCTGATGTACACTACTGTTTGGGGTCAGTAAGTTTTTCTCTTATATTCACCAAGGTGTCCATTTATTTAACAAAAAATACAGTAAAAATAGTCATATTGTAAAAGGGGTCTTAGGCAGTTTGGGAAAAGTATGGGATTTGATTTGAGTATTTTCCAAGTCTGTTTATATAAAATAAGGAATTTAAAATTAAGATGCAAAATGTATCAGTTAGTGATTGTCTTAATAGAGATGGAAATGAATTTAAGGTGCAAATTTTCATCACACAAAACTGTTTGTCTTTCCCATAAGCTTCTTAAAAGAGTGTGTGTGCCACTCAAACCAGAAAAAGAATATTTAAATCAGAATATACTTGGCTATTTGATGGCCATGCCACATCAAACCACATTTACAGTATAAAACTGTGTCAGAGGTTTCTTGTCATCATCTTGTCAAAAATTTAAATTATATATGGGTAACACTTTACAATAAGGTTCATTAGTTAACATTAGTTAATGTATTTACTCAACATGAACTAACCATGAGCAATACATTTGTTACTGCATTTGTTCATCTTTGTTAATGTTAGTTCATGAAAATACAGCTGTTCATTGTTTGTTCATGTTAGTTCACAATGCATTAACTAATGTTAACAAGATTTTAATCAAGTATTAGTAAATGTTGAAAATAACATTAACAAAGATTAATAAATGCTGTATATGTGCTATTCATTATTAATTCATATTACCTAATGTTGTTAACTAATGTCAACTAACAGAACCTTATTGTAAAGTGTTACCTATATATGACTACTGTATAACAAATATAGGACTGAAAATAGTGTTGTATGCACCGTTTATGTTAAATATGGTCTGATGGAATGGAAAATGTGTAGCAACCCTGTATTACAATATATTATATTGAATAATATTACAACATTTTAAAATATAATTTATTCCTGTGATGCAAAAGCTGAATTTTCAGCCTTATTACTGCAATCTTCAGTGTCTCATGATCTTTCAGAAATCATTCTAATATGCTGATTTTTTTTAATGCATCCTTACTGACTTGCTAACTTATTTCAAAAGAAAAAAGATCATACTGAACCAAAACTTTTGAACAGGTAGTATACTTTGTTTACAGTTCTTGAAAATATATTTTTTTTCTATCAAGTTAATTCTGACCCAAACTTCACTTTTAGTGTATCTTCCAATGTTTTATAATGTTCTCTCAAATTTTGAGCAATAACGACACGTATCTTTGATTTGCTCTGACATCTTGTTATGTATATTTGATGGACATATTTTCTTCCCAGTGTGCACTGACCATCTGATAACTCTTATCTGCGAACAAGTTAATCTTACAGGCCTTTTGAAAATCGAGATCTGCTGTATTGTTGCTATATTTGTCTGACATTTTTTGGGGCTGGTAAGGTCATGTGTGCAAGCATGCAAGCTTGGATCATCTCAAGGCTCTGTTTGTACACTGTCAATGTTACTCTCAGATAGAAATTGCATCCCAAATTTTTTGCTTTCTTCTGTCAGTGTGAGCTCATGGTGGACTGAGACAATGAAAGCAAAACAACCAAAATCTCTTAGTTTGCAAAGGACTATGTAGAAAGTTCTCGAGACCACCAGGTCCTAGAGAAGTGCAATAATCTTATCTAAAGCCGAAGGACAACCATACTGTATGTAAGACCAAAACAAACTATATATAGAGGTATAAATAAAGCCACTCAATTATGTATCTTGTTGTGTTAGAATGTAAAAATGGACCACAGTATATTTGGATGTCACTGCTCTGACCTTCGTTGATGTTGACCAAACTTTGCATATTTGAATTCAACACTTATATAAAATTATTTTTTTGTAATGAAATGAAATACTGCCCAGTTATTTCAACAGCAACTGTTACTTTTTGCAGACTATATCATGAGTGGTTTACAGTTTTTGTTTTATTCTAAGCTGCTAAACCTTACTGGACACATGCACAGATGTAAGTACAGTATGTTTGTTTGTAAACAATAAAGGACTGGAAAAGAAATATGTATGGCTTTCTGATATCCCTTTTAAAAAAAACTTTTATACTGAATCCCAGGACGGTATAATTCTTTTTAAGTACCTCACTGACTGAGTTTTTTCCCACGCAGCAGAATACACATGCAGTGTGGACATTTTTAATAGACAGGGACAAACTCAAATCCAGGTTAAAGGGTTAGTTCGCCCAAAAATGAAAATTATGTTATTAATGACTCACCTTCATGCCATTACAAGCCCGTAAAACCTTTGTTCATCTTCGGAACACAATTTAAGATATTTTAGATCTAGTCCGAGAGCTTTCTGTCACTTCATTGAAAATGTATGGTATACTTTCCTTGTCCAGAAAGAAAATACAGACATCATCAAAGTAGTCCATGTGACATCAGTGGGTTAGTTAGAAGTTTTGAAGCATTGAAAATAAATTTTTGTCCAAAAATAACAAAAACTACGACTTTATTTAGCATTGTATTGTCTTCCGGTTCTGTTGTTAATCCGCGTTCACGAGTCCGCAGTGATGCTGATGACGTAAGACGCTGCTGGCGTGTCTCTGGTCTATGGAAAGCCTTCAGGGCCAAATACACGCGAATTTTAACGCGCATTTCACGTGTGAAATACACGTTGATTATGTCACACGTATTTCACATGTATTTTACACGTGAAATGCGCGTTAAAAATCAGTATGAAGGGGTCGGTGTCATTGGCTGCTGAAGACTTGGGTCTAACCATTTCTGTGAGCTTAGAGGGGTGTACCTTTCATAGACTAGTCTACCACCAGTTTACATTCTATAGATCAGCTTATTCAGGTTTTTTCTGTAACCTATATGAATAATGTTTAAATAGCAGTTTCATGGCAATTTAGATAAAAATAAAATTAACTTGTTTCTCTCCACTCATGCCTTTTTGTAAAAATAAACACATTAGTGGACATTCTAGCTTTAACATCGAAGTATTAACGTGTGTGGGAGATCACGTTACAAAGTTACGTTGTGACAACGTATCTGGATATTTCACTTTTCCGGTTGTCACAACGTAACTGGTTACGTCTCCACGACGAAAGTTTGGTCACCAGATTACGTTGTAGTTACGTAACACTCACGTATTTGTGTTAGCTGGGAAGACGTGAAATTAGATATCCAATTCCTCCTAAATTCAAGGAAGTACATTTTAAAACAATAAATAACATATATCCCACTAATGAGTTTATAAAGAAAAGATTTAGCTAAATTGGAGGTAGACAATTGTCATATCTGCAACATTTATGTTGAAACAACTGAACACCTGTTTTATGAACACCTGTTTTACCTGTCAATAATCTAATTATAGCTACAAAATAATATATACATAAATGTCGGTTTGCTAAGTCCTCCCTGTCATGGTCTGCATTTAAAAATTAACTTCTCATAAAGGTTGAGAATGCCCAGGCTAAGAAATTGTAGTAATCGTTTAGTGACATTTCGGATAAGTTCGAGTCCCTCTTGTTTTCTTTTTCTTTTTTCTTTCAGTGTTCGAGCTCCTTTAGTCTATTTGTTCTCCCTTGTCATGTGAACATTGTAGAGGACTTTTTGGAAGCAATATGTAACTGAACCAAGAGATTTG
>JAQIUQ010002295.1:0-12007 GCA_030378365.1 Hybognathus amarus | reverse complement strand
CAAATGTGTCTTGACTAGGTGCTGTGCTCCTGATCCCTGGTCCCTGGTCCTGGTCCCTGGTTCCTGGTCCCTGGTCCCTGGTTCCTGGTCCTGGTCCTGGTCCCTGGTCCTGGTCCTGGTCCCTGGTCCTGGTCCTGGTCCTGGTCCCTGGTCCCTGGTCCCTGGTCCTGGTCCTGGTCCCTGAGTCCTGGTCCCTGGTCCTGAGTCCCTGGTCCCTGGTCCCTGGTCCCTGAGTCCTGGTCCTGGTCCCTGGTCCTGGTCCTGGTCCTGAGTCCCTGGTCCTGGTCCCTGGTCCTGGTCCCTGGTTCCTGGTCCTGGTCCCTGGTCCTGGTTCCTGGTCCCTGAGTCCCTGGTCCTGGTCCTGGTCCCTGGTCCCTGAGTCCCTGGTCCCTGGTCCCTGAGTCCTGGTCCTGGTTCCTGGTCCCTGGTCCCTGAGTCCTGGTCCCTGGTCCCTGGTCCTGGTCCCTGGTCCCTGGTCCTGGTCCCTGAGTCCCTGGTCCCTGGTCCCTGGTCCTGGTCCTGGTCCCTGGTCCTGGTCCTGGTCCTGGTTCCCTGGTCCCTGGTCCCTGGTCCCTGGTTCCTGGTCCTGGTTCCTGGTCCTGGTTCCTGGTCCCTGGTCCTGGTCCCTGAGTCCCTGGTCCCTGGTCCTGGTCCCTGAGTCCTGGTCCCTGGTCCTGGTCCCTGGTCCCTGAGTCCTGGTCCTGGTTCCTGGTCCCTGGTCCCTGGTTCCCTGGTCCTGGTTCCTGGTCCTGGTCCCTGAGTCCCTGGTCCCTGGTTCCTGGTCCCTGGTCCTGGTCCCTGGTCCTGGTCCTGGTTCCTGAGTCCCTGGTTCCTGAGTCCCTGGTCCTGGTCCTGGTCCCTGAGTCCTGGTCCCTGGTCCCTGGTCCTGGTCCTGAGTTCCTGGTCCCTGAGTCCTGGTCCCTGGTCCCTGGTCCCTGGTCCCTGGTCCTGGTCCCTGGTCCTGGTTCCTGGTCCTGGTCCCTGGTCCTGGTCCCTGGTTCCTGGTCCTGGTCCCTGGTCCTGGTCCTGGTCCCTGGTTCCTGGTCCTGGTCCCTGGTCCCTGAGTCCCTGGTCCCTGGTCCCTGGTCCCTGAGTCCTGGTCCTGGTCCTGGTCCCTGGTCCCTGAGTCCTGAGTTCCTGGTCCTGGTCCTGGTCCCTGGTCCTGGTCCCTGAGTTCCTGGTCCTGGTCCTGGTCCCTGGTCCTGGTCCCTGGTCCCTGGTCCTGGTCCTGGTCCCTGGTCCTGGTCCTGGTCCCTGGTCCCTGGTCCTGGTCCCTGGTCCCTGAGTTCCTGGTCCTGGTCCCTGGTCCCTGGTCCTGGTCCTGGTCCTGGTCCCTGGTCCTGGTTCCTGGTCCCTGGTCCCTGGTCCTGGTTCCTGAGTCCTGAGTCCCTGGTCCTGGTCCCTGGTCCCTGGTTCCTGGTCCTGGTTCCTGAGTCCCTGGTCCTGGTCCCTGGTCCTGGTTCCTGGTCCCTGGTCCTGGTCCTGGTCCTGAGTCCTGGTCCCTGGTTCCTGGTCCCTGGTCCCTGAGTTCCTGGTCCCTGGTTCCTGGTCCTGGTCCTGAGTCCCTGGTCCTGGTCCTGGTCCCTGGTCCTGGTCCCTGGTTCCTGGTCCTGGTCCCTGGTCCCTGAGTTCCTGGTCCTGGTCCCTGGTCCCTGGTCCTGGTTCCTGGTCCTGGTCCCTGAGTTCCTGGTCCTGGTTCCTGGTCCCTGGTCCCTGAGTTCCTGGTCCTGAGTCCTGGTCCTGGTCCTGAGTCCTGGTTCCTGAGTCCCTGGTTCCTGGTCCCTGGTCCCTGAGTTCCTGAGTCCTGAGTCCTGGTACCTGGTCCCTGGTCCCTGGTCCTGGTCCCTGGTTCCTGGTCCCTGGTCCTGGTCCTGGTCCCTGGTCCCTGAGTTCCTGGTCCCTGGTCCCTGGTTCCTGGTCCTGGTCCCTGGTCCCTGGTTCCTGGTCCTGGTTCCTGGTCCCTGGTCCCTGAGTCCCTGGTCCCTGGTTCCTGGTTCCTGGTCCCTGAGTCCTGGTCCCTGGTCCCTGGTCCCTGGTCCTGGTCCTGGTCCCTGAGTCCTGGTCCTGGTCCCTGAGTCCTGAGTTCCTGGTTCCTGGTCCCTGGTCCCTGGTACCTGGTCCCTGGTCCTGGTCCTGGTCCTGGTCCCTGGTCCCTGGTTCCTGGTCCCTGGTCCTGGTTCCTGGTCCTGGTCCTGGTCCTGATTCCTGGTTCCTGAGTCCCTGAGTCCCTGGTCCCTGGTCCTGGTCCTGGTCCTGAGTCCCTGGTCCTGGTCCTGGTCCTGGTCCCTGAGTTCCTGGTTCCTGAGTCCCTGGTCCTGGTTCCTGGTCCTGGTCCTGAGTTCCTGGTTCCTGGTCCCTGGTCCCTGGTCCTGAGTCCTGGTCCCTGAGTTCCTGGTCCTGGTCCCTGAGTCCTGGTCCCTGGTCCTGGTTCCTGGTCCTGGTCCTGGTCCCTGAGTCCCTGGTCCCTGGTCCTGGTCCCTGGTCCCTGGTCCTGGTCCTGGTCCCTGGTCCTGAGTCCTGGTCCCTGGTCCCTGAGTTCCTGGTCCTGGTCCTGGTCCCTGAGTCCTGGTCCTGAGTCCCTGGTCCCTGGTCCCTGAGTCCTGAGTTCCTGGTCCCTGGTCCCTGGTCCTGGTCCCTGGTCCCTGAGTCCCTGGTCCCTGGTCCCTGGTCCTGGTCCCTGGTCCTGGTCCCTGGTCCCTGGTCCCTGGTCCCTGGTCCTGAGTCCCTGGTCCCTGGTTCCTGGTCCTGGTCCTGAGTCCCTGATCCTGGTCCCTGGTCCTGGTCCTGGTCCTGGTCCTGAGTCCCTGGTCCTGAGTCCCTGGTTCCTGAGTCCTGGTCCCTGGTCCTGATCCCTGGTTCCTGGTCCCTGGTCCTGGTCCTGGTCCCTGGTCCTGGTCCCTGGTTCCTGGTTCCTGGTCCTGGTCCTGGTCCTGGTTCCTGGTCCTGGTCCCTGGTCCTGGTCCCTGAGTCCTGAGTTCCTGGTTCCTGGTCCCTGGTCCCTGGTCCTGGTCCTGAGTCCTGGTTCCTGGTTCCTGGTCCTGGTCCCTGGTCCTGGTCCCTGGTCCTGAGTCCCTGGTCCCTGAGTCCTGGTCCTGGTCCTGGTTCCTGAGTCCTGGTCCCTGGTCCTGGTCCTGGTCCTGAGTTCCTGGTTCCTGGTCCTGGTTCCTGGTCCCTGGTCCTGGTCCCTGGTCCTGGTCCTGGTCCCTGGTCCTGGTCCTGAGTCCTGGTCCCTGGTTCCTGGTCCCTGGTCCCTGGTCCTGGTCCTGGTCCCTGAGTTCCTGGTCCCTGGTTCCTGGTCCCTGGTCCTGGTCCCTGGTTCCTGGTTCCTGGTCCTGGTTCCTGAGTCCTGGTCCCTGGTCCCTGAGTCCTGGTTCCTGGTCCCTGGTCCTGGTCCCTGGTCCTGGTTCCTGGTTCCTGGTACCTGAGTCCCTGGTCCTGGTCCCTGGTCCCTGGTCCCTGGTCCTGAGTCCCTGGTCCTGGTTCCTGAGTCCCTGGTCCCTGGTCCCTGGTCCCTGGTCCTGGTTCCTGGTCCCTGGTCCTGGTCCTGGTCCCTGGTCCCTGAGTCCTGGTCCCTGAGTTCCTGGTTCCTGGTCCCTGGTCCTGGTCCTGGTCCCTGGTTCCTGGTTCCTGGTCCCTGGTTCCTGGTCCCTGGTCCTGGTTCCTGGTCCCTGGTCCCTGAGTCCTGGTCCCTGGTCCCTGGTCCTGGTCCTGGTCCTGAGTCCCTGGTCCCTGGTCCCTGGTTCCTGGTCCTGGTCCCTGGTTCCTGGTTCCTGATTCCTGGTCCCTGGTCCTGGTCCTGGTCCCTGGTCCTGGTCCCTGGTCCCTGGTCCTGGTCCTGGTCCCTGGTTCCTGGTCCCTGGTCCCTGGTCCTGAGTTCCTGGTCCCTGGTCCTGGTCCCTGGTCCCTGGTCCCTGGTCCTGGTCCCTGGTTCCTGGTCCTGGTCCCTGGTCCTGGTCCTGGTCCCTGGTTCCTGAGTCCTGGTCCCTGGTCCTGGTCCCTGGTCCCTGGTTCCTGGTCCCTGAGTCCTGGTCCCTGGTTCCTGGTCCTGGTCCCTGGTCCTGGTCCTGGTCCCTGGTTCCTGGTTCCTGGTCCTGGTCCTGGTCCCTGGTCCTGGTCCCTGGTTCCTGGTCCCTGGTCCCTGGTCCCTGGTTCCTGGTCCCTGGTCCTGGTTCCTGAGTCCCTGGTCCTGGTCCCTGGTCCCTGGTTCCTGGTCCCTGGTCCCTGGTCCTGGTCCTGGTCCTGGTCCTGAGTCCCTGGTCCCTGAGTCCCTGGTCCTGGTCCCTGGTCCCTGGTCCCTGGTTCCTGGTCCTGAGTCCTGGTCCTGGTCCCTGGTCCTGGTCCCTGGTCCCTGGTCCCTGGTCCTGAGTCCCTGGTCCTGGTCCCTGAGTCCCTGGTCCTGGTTCCTGGTCCCTGGTCCTGGTCCCTGGTCCTGGTCCTGGTCCCTGGTCCCTGGTCCTGGTCCCTGGTCCTGGTCCCTGGTCCTGGTCCTGGTCCCTGAGTCCTGGTCCTGGTCCCTGGTCCCTGGTCCTGGTCCTGGTCCCTGAGTTCCTGGTCCCTGGTCCTGAGTTCCTGGTCCCTGGTCCTGGTCCCTGAGTCCCTGGTCCTGAGTCCTGGTACCTGGTCCTGGTCCTGGTCCCTGGTTCCTGGTCCCTGGTCCTGAGTCCTGGTCCTGGTCCCTGAGTCCCTGGTTCCTGGTCCCTGGTCCTGGTCCTGGTCCCTGAGTCCTGGTCCTGGTTCCTGGTCCTGGTCCTGGTTCCTGGTCCTGGTACCTGGTCCCTGGTCCCTGAGTCCTGGTTCCTGGTCCTGGTCCTGGTCCCTGGTTCCTGGTCCTGGTCCTGGTCCTGGTCCCTGGTCCTGGTCCCTGGTCCCTGAGTCCTGGTCCTGGTCCCTGAGTCCCTGGTCCTGGTCCTGGTCCCTGAGTCCTGGTCCCTGGTCCTGGTCCCTGGTCCTGGTCCTGGTCCTGAGTTCCTGGTCCCTGAGTCCCTGGTCCCTGGTCCTGGTCCTGGTCCTGAGTTCCTGGTCCCTGGTCCTGGTCCTGGTCCCTGGTTCCTGAGTTCCTGGTCCTGGTCCTGGTCCCTGGTCCCTGGTCCTGGTCCTGGTCCCTGGTCCCTGAGTCCTGGTCCCTGGTCCTGGTCCTGAGTCCCTGGTCCTGAGTCCTGGTTCCTGGTCCTGGTCCCTGGTCCCTGGTCCCTGGTCCCTGGTCCTGGTCCTGGTTCCTGGTCCCTGGTCCTGAGTCCCTGGTTCCTGGTCCTGGTTCCTGGTCCCTGGTCCCTGGTCCTGGTTCCTGGTCCCTGGTCCTGGTCCTGAGTCCCTGGTCCTGGTCCTGGTCCCTGGTCCCTGGTCCCTGAGTTCCTGGTCCTGGTCCCTGAGTCCCTGAGTTCCTGGTTCCTGGTCCCTGGTCCCTGGTCCCTGGTTCCTGGTCCCTGAGTCCTGGTCCCTGGTTCCTGGTCCCTGGTCCTGAGTCCCTGGTTCCTGGTCCCTGGTTCCTGGTCCCTGGTCCTGGTCCTGGTCCCTGGTTCCTGGTCCTGAGTCCCTGGTCCCTGAGTTCCTGGTCCTGAGTTCCTGGTCCCTGAGTCCTGGTCCTGGTCCTGGTCCCTGAGTCCCTGGTTCCTGGTCCCTGGTCCTGGTCCCTGGTCCCTGAGTTCCTGGTTCCTGAGTCCCTGGTCCTGAGTCCCTGGTCCCTGGTCCTGAGTCCTGGTCCCTGGTCCCTGAGTTCCTGGTTCCTGGTCCCTGGTTCCTGGTCCTGAGTCCTGGTCCCTGGTCCTGGTCCTGGTTCCTGGTCCCTGGTTCCTGGTCCTGAGTCCCTGGTCCCTGGTTCCTGAGTCCTGGTCCTGGTCCCTGGTTCCTGGTTCCTGGTCCTGAGTCCCTGGTCCTGGTCCTGAGTCCCTGGTCCCTGGTCCTGAGTCCCTGAGTCCCTGGTCCTGGTCCTGGTTCCTGGTACCTGAGTCCCTGGTTCCTGGTTCCTGGTCCTGGTCCCTGGTCCTGAGTCCTGGTTCCTGGTCCCTGGTCCCTGGTCCTGGTCCCTGGTCCCTGGTCCTGAGTCCCTGGTCCCTGGTTCCTGGTCCTGGTTCCTGGTCCCTGGTCCCTGAGTTCCTGGTCCCTGGTCCTGGTTCCTGGTCCCTGAGTTCCTGGTCCTGGTCCTGGTCCTGGTCCCTGGTCCCTGGTCCTGGTCCCTGAGTCCCTGGTCCTGGTCCCTGGTCCCTGAGTCCCTGGTCCTGGTACCTGAGTCCCTGGTCCTGGTTCCTGAGTCCTGGTCCCTGAGTCCCTGGTCCCTGGTCCTGGTTCCTGGTCCTGGTCCCTGGTCCCTGAGTTCCTGGTCCCTGGTCCTGGTTCCTGGTCCCTGAGTCCTGGTCCTGGTCCCTGGTCCCTGAGTCCTGGTCCCTGGTCCTGGTTCCTGAGTCCCTGAGTCCCTGGTCCCTGAGTCCCTGGTCCCTGAGTCCCTGAGTTCCTGGTCCCTGGTCCTGGTCCTGGTCCCTGAGTCCTGGTCCTGGTCCCTGGTCCTGGTCCTGGTCCTGGTCCCTGGTCCCTGGTCCCTGGTTCCTGAGTCCCTGGTCCCTGAGTCCCTGGTCCCTGGTTCCTGAGTCCTGGTCCTGGTCCCTGGTCCCTGGTCCTGGTCCTGGTCCCTGGTTCCTGGTCCTGGTTCCTGGTCCCTGGTCCTGGTCCTGGTCCCTGGTCCTGGTCCCTGGTCCTGGTCCCTGGTCCCTGAGTCCTGGTTCCTGGTCCCTGGTCCCTGGTCCTGAGTCCCTGGTCCCTGGTCCTGGTCCCTGGTCCTGGTCCCTGAGTCCTGGTCCTGGTCCTGGTCCCTGGTCCTGGTCCCTGAGTCCTGGTCCTGGTCCCTGGTCCCTGAGTCCTGGTTCCTGAGTTCCTGGTCCTGAGTCCTGGTTCCTGGTCCCTGAGTCCTGGTCCTGGTCCCTGGTCCTGGTCCTGGTCCCTGGTCCCTGAGTCCTGAGTCCCTGGTCCCTGAGTCCCTGGTTCCTGGTCCTGGTCCTGAGTCCCTGGTCCTGGTCCCTGGTCCTGAGTCCCTGGTCCCTGGTCCCTGGTCCCTGGTCCCTGAGTCCCTGGTCCCTGGTTCCTGGTCCTGAGTCCTGGTCCCTGGTTCCTGGTCCCTGGTCCCTGAGTCCCTGGTCCCTGGTTCCTGAGTCCTGAGTCCCTGGTCCCTGGTTCCTGGTTCCTGGTCCCTGGTACCTGAGTCCTGGTCCTGGTCCTGGTCCCTGGTCCCTGGTCCTGGTCCTGAGTTCCTGGTCCCTGGTCCTGGTTCCTGGTCCCTGAGTCCCTGGTCCTGGTCCTGAGTCCCTGAGTCCTGGTCCTGGTCCCTGAGTCCTGGTCCCTGGTCCTGGTCCTGGTCCCTGGTTCCTGAGTCCTGGTCCCTGAGTTCCTGGTCCTGATCCTGGTCCTGGTTCCTGAGTCCCTGGTCCCTGGTCCCTGGTCCTGGTTCCTGGTCCTGGTCCCTGGTCCTGGTCCCTGGTCCTGGTCCCTGGTCCTGGTTCCTGGTCCTGGTCCCTGGTCCCTGGTCCCTGAGTCCCTGGTCCCTGGTCCTGGTCCTGGTTCCTGGTCCTGGTCCTGGTTCCTGGTCCCTGGTCCTGGTCCTGGTCCCTGGTCCTGGTCCTGAGTACCTGGTCCCTGGTCCTGGTCCCTGGTCCCTGGTCCCTGAGTTCCTGGTCCTGGTCCCTGAGTCCCTGGTCCCTGAGTCCCTGGTCCCTGGTCCCTGGTCCTGGTTCCTGGTCCCTGGTCCTGGTCCTGGTCCCTGAGTCCCTGGTCCTGGTCCTGGTCCTGGTCCCTGGTCCTGGTCCTGGTCCCTGGTCCTGAGTCCCTGGTCCTGGTTCCTGGTCCCTGGTTCCTGGTCCTGAGTCCCTGGTCCTGGTCCTGGTCCTGGTCCTGAGTTCCTGGTTCCTGGTCCCTGGTCCTGGTCCCTGGTCCCTGAGTCCTGGTTCCTGGTCCCTGGTCCTGGTTCCTGGTTCCTGGTCCCTGGTCCTGGTCCTGGTCCTGGTCCCTGGTCCTGGTCCTGAGTTCCTGGTCCCTGGTCCCTGGTCCCTGGTTCCTGGTCCTGGTCCCTGGTCCCTGGTCCCTGGTTCCTGGTCCCTGAGTTCCTGGTCCTGGTCCCTGGTCCCTGGTCCTGGTTCCTGGTCCCTGGTCCTGGTCCTGGTCCCTGAGTCCCTGGTCCCTGGTCCTGAGTCCCTGGTCCCTGGTCCCTGGTCCTGGTCCTGGTCCCTGAGTTCCTGGTCCCTGGTTCCTGGTCCTGGTCCCTGAGTCCCTGAGTTCCTGGTCCCTGGTCCCTGGTCCTGAGTCCCTGAGTCCTGAGTCCCTGGTTCCTGGTCCCTGGTCCCTGAGTCCTGGTTCCTGGTCCTGGTTCCTGGTCCTGGTTCCTGAGTCCTGGTCCCTGGTCCCTGGTCCTGAGTTCCTGAGTCCTGGTTCCTGGTCCCTGGTTCCTGGTCCCTGGTCCTGGTCCCTGGTCCTGGTCCCTGAGTCCTGGTCCTGGTCCTGAGTCCCTGGTTCCTGGTCCTGGTCCCTGGTCCTGGTCCCTGGTCCCTGGTCCCTGAGTCCTGGTCCTGGTCCCTGGTCCCTGAGTCCTGGTCCTGGTCCCTGGTCCTGGTTCCTGGTCCCTGGTCCTGGTCCCTGGTTCCTGGTCCCTGAGTCCCTGGTCCCTGGTCCTGAGTCCCTGGTCCCTGGTCCCTGGTCCCTGGTCCTGAGTCCCTGGTCCCTGAGTCCCTGGTCCCTGGTTCCTGGTCCCTGGTCCTGGTCCCTGGTCCCTGGTCCTGGTCCTGGTTCCTGGTCCCTGGTCCTGGTCCCTGGTCCCTGAGTTCCTGGTCCTGGTTCCTGAGTCCTGGTTCCTGGTCCTGGTCCCTGGTCCCTGGTCCTGGTTCCTGGTCCCTGGTCCTGGTTCCTGGTCCCTGAGTCCCTGGTCCCTGGTTCCTGGTCCCTGGTCCTGGTCCTGGTCCTGGTCCCTGGTCCCTGAGTTCCTGGTCCCTGGTCCTGGTCCCTGGTCCTGGTCCTGGTCCCTGGTCCCTGGTTCCTGGTCCTGGTCCTGAGTCCCTGGTCCTGGTTCCTGGTCCCTGGTCCTGGTCCCTGAGTCCTGGTTCCTGGTTCCTGGTCCTGGTCCCTGGTCCCTGAGTCCCTGGTTCCTGGTCCTGAGTCCCTGGTCCTGGTCCCTGAGTCCCTGGTCCTGGTCCTGAGTTCCTGGTCCTGGTCCCTGAGTCCCTGGTCCCTGGTCCCTGGTCCCTGGTTCCTGAGTCCCTGAGTTCCTGGTCCTGGTCCCTGGTCCCTGGTCCCTGGTCCCTGGTCCTGGTCCTGGTCCCTGGTCCCTGGTCCTGGTCCCTGGTCCTGGTTCCTGAGTCCCTGGTTCCTGGTCCTGGTCCTGGTCCCTGGTCCCTGGTTCCTGAGTCCCTGGTCCCTGGTCCCTGGTTCCTGGTCCCTGGTCCCTGGTCCTGGTTCCTGGTCCTGGTCCCTGGTCCCTGGTCCTGGTCCTGGTTCCTGGTCCTGGTCCTGGTCCCTGAGTCCCTGGTCCTGGTTCCTGGTCCCTGGTCCTGGTCCTGGTCCTGAGTTCCTGGTCCCTGGTCCTGGTTCCTGGTCCTGGTCCTGGTTCCTGGTCCCTGGTCCTGGTTCCTGGTCCTGGTCCTGGTCCCTGGTTCCTGGTCCTGGTCCTGGTCCTGGTTCCTGAGTCCCTGGTCCCTGGTTCCTGGTCCTGGTTCCTGGTCCCTGGTTCCTGGTCCTGGTCCCTGGTCCTGGTCCCTGAGTCCTGGTTCCTGGTCCCTGAGTCCTGGTCCCTGGTCCCTGGTCCTGGTCCCTGGTTCCTGAGTTCCTGGTCCTGGTCCCTGGTTCCTGGTTCCTGGTCCTGGTCCTGGTCCCTGGTCCTGAGTTCCTGGTCCTGGTCCTGGTCCCTGGTTCCTGGTCCTGGTTCCTGGTCCTGGTCCTGGTCCCTGAGTCCTGGTCCCTGGTCCCTGGTCCTGGTTCCTGAGTCCCTGGTCCTGGTCCCTGGTCCCTGGTCCCTGGTCCTGGTCCTGGTTCCTGGTCCTGGTTCCTGAGTCCCTGGTACCTGGTCCCTGAGTCCCTGGTCCTGGTCCTGGTTCCTGGTCCCTGAGTTCCTGGTCCTGGTCCCTGAGTCCCTGGTTCCTGAGTCCTGGTCCCTGGTCCCTGGTCCCTGGTTCCTGGTCCTGGTCCCTGGTCCTGGTCCTGAGTCCTGGTCCCTGGTCCCTGGTCCCTGAGTTCCTGGTCCCTGAGTCCCTGGTCCTGGTCCTGAGTCCCTGGTTCCTGGTCCCTGAGTCCCTGGTCCTGGTTCCTGAGTCCTGGTCCCTGGTCCCTGGTCCCTGAGTCCTGGTCCCTGGTTCCTGGTCCTGGTCCTGGTCCTGGTCCTGGTCCTGGTTCCTGAGTCCTGGTCCTGGTCCTGGTCCCTGGTCCCTGGTCCCTGGTTCCTGAGTCCCTGGTTCCTGGTCCTGGTCCCTGGTCCCTGGTACCTGGTCCCTGGTCCCTGAGTTCCTGGTCCTGGTCCCTGGTCCTGGTCCTGAGTTCCTGGTCCCTGGTTCCTGGTCCTGGTCCCTGGTCCCTGGTCCCTGGTACCTGGTTCCTGGTCCCTGGTCCTGGTCCCTGGTCCTGGTCCTGGTCCCTGGTCCCTGGTCCCTGGTCCTGAGTCCCTGGTCCCTGGTTCCTGGTCCCTGAGTCCCTGGTCCCTGGTCCTGGTCCCTGGTTCCTGGTCCCTGGTCCTGGTCCCTGGTCCTGGTCCCTGGTCCCTGGTCCTGAGTTCCTGGTCCTGGTCCTGGTCCCTGGTCCTGGTCCTGAGTTCCTGGTCCCTGGTCCTGGTTCCTGGTCCTGGTCCCTGGTCCCTGGTCCCTGGTCCTGGTCCTGGTCCCTGAGTTCCTGAGTCCTGGTCCCTGGTCCTGGTCCTGGTCCTGGTCCCTGGTCCCTGGTACCTGAGTTCCTGGTCCCTGGTCCTGGTTCCTGGTTCCTGGTTCCTGGTCCTGGTCCCTGGTTCCTGGTCCCTGGTTCCTGGTCCTGGTCCTGGTCCCTGAGTCCCTGGTTCCTGGTCCTGGTCCTGGTCCCTGGTCCCTGGTTCCTGGTCCCTGGTTCCTGGTCCTGGTCCCTGAGTCCCTGGTCCCTGGTCCCTGGTTCCTGGTCCTGGTCCTGGTTCCTGGTCCCTGGTCCTGGTCCCTGGTCCTGAGTTCCTGGTCCCTGGTCCTGGTCCCTGGTCCTGGTCCCTGGTACCTGGTTCCTGGTCCCTGGTCCCTGGTCCCTGGTCCCTGGTTCCTGGTCCTGGTCCCTGGTCCTGGTTCCTGGTCCCTGGTCCTGGTCCTGGTTCCTGGTCCCTGGTTCCTGGTCCTGGTCCTGGTCCCTGGTCCCTGAGTTCCTGGTCCCTGGTCCCTGGTCCTGAGTTCCTGGTCCTGGTCCTGGTCCCTGGTCCCTGAGTTCCTGGTACCTGGTTCCTGGTCCTGGTCCCTGAGTCCTGGTCCCTGGTCCTGAGTTCCTGGTCCCTGGTCCTGGTCCCTGGTCCTGGTCCCTGAGTTCCTGGTACCTGGTCCCTGGTTCCTGAGTCCCTGGTACCTGGTCCCTGGTCCCTGGTCCCTGGTTCCTGGTCCCTGGTCCCTGAGTCCTGGTCCTGGTCCCTGGTCCTGGTCCTGAGTTCCTGGTCCTGGTCCCTGGTCCCTGGTCCTGGTCCCTGGTCCTGGTCCCTGGTCCTGGTCCTGAGTCCCTGGTCCCTGGTCCTGGTTCCTGGTCCCTGGTCCCTGGTCCCTGGTCCCTGGTTCCTGGTCCCTGAGTCCCTGGTCCCTGGTCCTGGTCCTGGTCCCTGGTCCTGGTCCCTGAGTCCCTGGTCCTGGTCCCTGGTCCTGGTCCTGGTCCTGGTCCTGGTCCCTGGTCCTGGTTCCTGGTTCCTGGTCCCTGGTCCCTGGTTCCTGGTCCTGGTCCCTGGTCCTGGTCCCTGAGTCCTGGTCCTGGTCCCTGGTTCCTGGTCCTGGTCCCTGGTCCTGGTCCTGGTCCCTGGTCCCTGGTCCCTGGTCCTGGTCCCTGGTCCCTGGTCCTG
>JAQIUQ010002294.1:0-10675 GCA_030378365.1 Hybognathus amarus | reverse complement strand
ATGCTGCTTGGGTCAGATTGCATGTCTGTAGTACCTGGTCCTAATTGCTGGTACTGGTACTGAGTTACTGGTTACTAGTGGTACTGGTTACTGGTACTGGTACTGGTTACTGAGTTGCTGGTACTGGTTGCTGGTACTGGTTACTGGTACTGGTACTGGTTGCTGGTACTGGTACTGGTTACTGGTACTGAGTACTGGTACTGGTTGCTGAGTTACTGGTTGCTGGTACTGATTACTGAGTACTGGTTGCTGGTACTGGTACTGGTACCTGAGTTGCTGGTACTGGTTACTGGTTGCTGGTACTGGTTGCTGGTACTGGTACTCTGGTACCTGAGTTACTGGTTACTGGTACTGGTTGCTGGTATCATTACTGGTTACTGGTCCTGGTACTGAGTACTGGTCCTGAGTACTGGTACTGGTACTGGTACTGGTACTGCTAGTTACTGGTACTGGTTACTGGTTGCTAGTTGCTGGTTGCTGGTA
The DNA here is from genome assembly GCA_030378365.1 of Hybognathus amarus. Classification (NCBI taxonomy): domain Eukaryota; kingdom Metazoa; phylum Chordata; class Actinopteri; order Cypriniformes; family Leuciscidae; genus Hybognathus; species Hybognathus amarus. Next base: position 10,192 of record JAQIUQ010002294.1, on the reverse strand, counting down.
CTGAGTACTGGTTACTGGTACTGGTACTGGTCCTGAGTTACTGGTACTGGTACTGGTACTGGTGCTGGTCATTACTGGTACTGGTACTGGTTGCTGGTACCTGGTTGCTGAGTTACTGAGTTACTGGTTACTGGTTACTGGTACTGGTTGCTGGTTACTGGTTACTGGTACTGGTTACTGGTACTGGTTACTGGTTGCTGGTTACTGGTCCTGGTACTGGTTACTGGTACTGGTTACTGAGTTGCTGGTACTGGTCCTGGTACTGGTTACTGGTTACTGATTACTGGTTGCTGGTACTGGTTGCTGAGTTGCTGGTACTGGTACTGGTTACTGGTTACTGGTTACTGGTACTGGTTACTGGTACTGGTACTGGTCCTGGTTGCTGGTACTGGTACTGGTTACTGGTTGCTGAGTTACTGGTACTGGTACTGGTACTGATTACTGGTTACTGGTACTGGTTGCTGGTACTGGTACTGGTTACTGGTTACTGGTACTGGTTGCTGATTACTGGTACTGGTACTGGTCTACTGGTACTGGTTGCTGGTTACTGGTTGCTGGTTACTGGTACTGGTTACTGGTACTGGTACTGGTACTGGTTGCTGGTTACTGAGTACTGGTTGCTGGTCTACTGGTTGCTGGTTACTGGTACTGGTGCTGGTACTGGTTGCTGGTTACTGGTTACTGGTCCTGGTACTGGTACTGGTCCTGGTTGCTGGTACTGGTTACTGAGTACTGGTACTGGTTACTGGTACTGGTACTGGTACTGAGTTACTGGTTGCTGGTACTGGTTGCTGAGTTACTGGTACTGGTTACTGGTACTGGTTACTGGTTACTGGTACTGGTACTGGTACTGGTACTGGTTACTGGTCCTGGTACTGGTACTGGTTACTGGTACTGGTTGCTGGTTACTGGTTACTGGTTACTGAGTACTGGTTACTGGTTACTGGTTACTGGTACTGGTACTGGTTACTGGTACTGGTTACTGGTACTGAGTTGCTGGTTACTGGTTACTGGTTACTGGTACTGAGTTACTGGTACTGGTACTGGTTGCTGGTACTGGTACTGAGTACTGAGTACTGGTACTGGTACTGGTACTGGTACTGAGTACTGGTTGCTGGTTACTGGTACCTGGTACTGGTTACTGGTACTGGTTACTGGTTACTGGTTACTGGTACTGGTACTGGTACTGGTTGCTGGTTACTGGTACTGGTACTGGTACTGGTTGCTGGTACTGGTTGCTGGTACTGGTACTGGTGCTGGTACTGGTACTGGTCCTGGTACTGGTTGCTGGTATGTACTGGTTACTGGTACTGGTTACTGGTACTGGTACTGGTTACTGGTTACTGGTACTGGTTGCTGGTACTGGTTGCTGGTTACTGGTACTGAGTTGCTGGTACTGGTACTGGTGCTGGTTGCTGGTACTGGTTACTGGTTACTGAGTTACTGGTTGCTGGTACTGGTTGCTGGTTACTGGTTACTGGTACTGGTTGCTGGTACTGGTTGCTGAGTTACTGGTACTGGTTGCTGGTTACTGGTACTCGTTGCTGGTTGCTGGTTACTGGTACTGGTACTGGTTACTGGTACTGGTACTGGTATCATTGCTGGTTGCTGGTACTGGTTACTGGTTGCTGGTACTGGTTACTGGTACTGATTGCTGGTACTGGTACTGAGTTACTGAGTTACTGGTTACTGGTACTGGTACTGAGTTGCTGGTTGCTGGTTACTGGTTACTGGTTGCTGGTTACTGGTTACCTGGTTGCTGGTTACTGGTACTGGTACTGGTACTGAGTTGCTGGTTACTGGTGCTGGTACTGGTTACTGGTTACTGGTACTGGTTGCTGGTTACTGATTACTGGTTACTGGTTACTGGTTGCTGGTTGCTGGTACTGGTTGCTGGTTACTGAGTTACTGGTTGCTGGTTACTGAGTTGCTGGTTACTGGTACTGGTACTGGTTGCTGGTTACTGGTACTGGTTACTGGTTACTGGTCCTGAGTTACTGGTCCTGGTTACTGGTACTGGTTACTGGTTGCTGGTTACTGAGTTACTGGTACTGGTACTGGTTGCTGGTTACTGGTACTGGTACTGGTACTGGTCCTGGTTACTGGTACCTGAGTTACTGGTTACTGGTTACTGGTTACTGGTTACTGGTCCTGGTTACTGGTTACTGGTACTGGTACTGGTACTGGTTGCTGAGTTACTGGTCACTGGTACCTGAGTTACTGGTACTGGTACTGGTTGCTGGTACCTGGTACTGGTACTGGTTACTGGTACTGGTACTGGTACCTGGTTACTGAGTTACTGGTCCTGGTACTGGTACTGGTACTGGTACTGAGTTACTGGTACTGGTACTGGTTGCTGGTACTGGTACTGGTACTGGTTACTGGTTACTGGTACTGGTTGCTGGTACTGGTACTGGTTACTGGTACTGGTACTGGTTACTGGTTACTGGTACTGAGTTGCTGGTTACTGGTACTGGTACTGGTTACTGGTACCTGGTGCTGGTACTGGTACTGGTACTGGTTGCTGGTACTGGTACTGGTTACTGGTACTGAGTACTGGTTACTGGTTGCTGGTACTGGTACTGAGTACTGGTACTGGTTGCTGGTTACTGGTACTGAGTTACTGGTACTGGTTACTGGTACTGGTTACTGGTACTGGTACTGGTTGCTGGTACTGGTTACTGGTACTGGTTACTGGTTACTGGTTACTGGTACTGGTTGCTGGTACTGAGTACTGGTACTGGTACTGGTACTGGTTGCTGGTACTGGTACTGAGTTGCTGGTACTGGTACTGGTTGCTGGTTACTGGTACTGGTACTGGTTACTGGTTGCTGGTTACTGGTTACTGGTACTGGTTACTGGTACTGGTTACTGGTTACTGGTTACTGGTACTGGTTACTGGTTACTGGTTGCTGAGTTACTGGTACTGGTACTGGTTGCTGGTACTGGTTGCTGGTACTGGTACTGGTGCTGGTACTGGTTGCTGGTTACTGGTACTGGTTACTGGTTGCTGGTTACTGGTTGCTGGTACTGGTTACTGGTACTGGTTACTGGTACTGGTTACTGGTTACTGGTACTGGTTACTGGTTACTGGTACTGGTTACTGAGTTACTGGTTGCTGGTTACTGGTTACTGGTACTGGTTACTGGTTACTGGTACTGGTTACTGGTTACTGGTTACTGGTTACTGGTTACTGGTTACTGGTACTGGTTACTGGTACTGGTTACTGGTACTGGTTGCTGGTTGCTGGTACTGGTCCTGGTTACTGGTACTGGTTACTGAGTTACTGGTACTGGTACTGGTACTGGTTACTGAGTTACTGGTCCTGGTACTGGTACTGGTACTGGTTACTGAGTTGCTGGTTACTGGTTACTGGTTACTGGTTGCTGGTACTGGTTGCTGGTACTGGTACTGGTTATGGTACTGGTTGCTGGTTACTGGTTACTGGTACTGGTACTGGTACTGGTTACTGGTACTGGTTACTGGTTGCTGGTTACTGGTACTGGTTACTGGTACTGGTACTGGTACTGATTACTGGTTACTGGTTACTGGTTACTGGTACTGGTACTGGTTACTGAGTACTGGTACTGGTTACTGGTTACTGGTTACTGAGTTACTGGTTACTGGTACTGGTACTGGTACTGAGTTACTGGTACTGGTACTGGTTGCTGGTTACTGAGTACTGGTACTGGTTACTGGTTACTGGTACTGGTACTGGTTGCTGGTACTGGTTACTGGTTGCTGGTTACTGGTTACTGGTTACTGGTACTGGTTACTGGTTACTGGTTACTGAGTACTGGTACTGGTGCTGGTACTGGTGCTGGTACTGGTTACTGGTTACTGGTACTGGTTGCTGGTTACTGGTACTGGTACTGGTTGCTGAGTTACTGGTTACTGAGTTACTGGTTACTGGTTACTGGTACTGGTTACTGGTTACTGAGTACTGGTTACTGGTACTGGTACTGGTTGCTGGTTACTGAGTTACTGGTACTGGTTACTGGTACTGGTTACTGGTACTGGTTACTGGTACTGAGTACTGGTACTGGTACTGGTTGCTGGTTACTGGTACTGGTACTGGTTACTGGTTACTGGTACTGGTACTGGTACTGGTTACTGGTTGCTGAGTTACTGGTACTGGTTGCTGGTACTGGTTACTGGTACTGGTTACTGGTTACTGGTACTGGTTACTGGTTACTGGTTGCTGGTACTGAGTACTGGTTGCTGGTACTGGTACTGGTATGTACTGGTACTGGTACTGGTACTGGTTACTGGTTACTGGTACTGAGTACTGGTTACTGGTTACTGATTACTGGTACTGGTACTGGTACTGATTACTGGTTACTGGTACTGGTTACTGCATTACTGGTACTGGTACTGGTTACTGGTTACTGGTTGCTGGTTACTGGTTACTGGTTACTGGTTACTGAGTTGCTGGTTACTGGTTACTGGTACTGGTCCTGGTACTGGTTACTGGTACTGGTTACTGGTACTGGTACTGAGTTACTGGTTACTGGTCACTGGTTACTGGTTACTGGTACTGGTACTGGTTGCTGGTACTGGTTGCTGGTTGCTGGTACTGGTACTGGTACTGGTACTGGTACTGGTTACTGGTTACTGGTACCTGGTTACTGGTTACTGGTTACTGGTACCTGAGTTGCTGGTTACTGGTTACTGGTACTGGTTGCTGGTCCTGGTACTGGTTGCTGGTACTGGTACTGGTTACTGGTTCTGAGTTACTGGTACTGGTACTGGTACTGGTTACTGGTTGCTGGTTACTGGTACCTGGTTGCTGGTACTGATTACTGGTACTGGTTGCTGGTACTGGTACTGGTACTGGTACTGGTTGCTGGTTACTGGTACTGAGTACTGGTTACTGGTTACTGGTTGCTGGTACTGGTACTGGTCCTGAGTACTGGTACTGGTACTGGTTGCTGGTTACTGGTACTGAGTACTGGTTACTGGTACTGGTCCTGGTACTGGTACTGGTTGCTGGTTACTGGTACCTGGTACTGGTACTGGTCCTGGTACTGGTTGCTGGTTACTGGTACCTGGTTACTGAGTACTGGTACTGGTTACTGGTACTGGTACTGGTACTGGTACTGGTACTGGTACTGAGTTGCTGGTTACTGGTTACTGGTTACTGGTACTGGTACTGGTACTGGTCCTGGTACTGGTTGCTGGTACTGGTTGCTGGTTACTGGTACTGGTACTGGTCCTGGTACTGGTTACTGGTACTGGTTACTGAGTACTGGTCCTGGTACTGGTACTGGTTACTGGTTACTGGTACTGGTTACTGGTACTGGTACCTGAGTTGCTGGTTACTGGTACCTGGTCCTGGTCCTGGTTACTGGTTGCTGGTTACTGAGTATCATTCTGGTTGCTGGTCCTGGTTGCTGAGTACTGGTTACTGGTACTGGTACTGGTCCTGGTACCTGGTTACTGGTACTGGTTACTGGTTACTGACCTGGTTACTGGTACTGGTACTGAGTACTGGTTACTGGTTACTGAGTTGCTGGTTACTGGTACTGAGTTGCTGGTACTGGTACCTGGTTACTGGTACTGGTTGCTGGTTGCTGGTTACTGGTCACTGGTTACTGGTTACTGGTACTGGTACTGGTTACCTGAGTTGCTGGTTACTGGTACCTGGTTGCTGGTTACTGGTACTGGTACCTGAGTTGCTGGTACTGGTTACTGAGTTACTGGTTACTGGTACTGGTCCTGGTACTGGTATCATTACTGGTACTGGTCCTGGTACTGGTCCTGGTACTGGTTACTGGTACTGAGTACTGGTTACTGGTTACTGGTACTGGTCCTGGTACTGGTTACTGGTACTGGTCACTGAGTACTGGTTCCTGGTTACTGGTACTGGTTACTGGTTGCTGGTACTGGTTGCTGGTTGCTGGTACTGGTCCTGGTCCTGGTTACTGGTACTGGTACTGGTTACTGGTACCTGGTACTGGTTACTGGTTACTGGTCCTGGTACTGGTTACTGGTACTGGTCTGCTGGTACTGGTTACTGGTTGCTGGTTACCTGGTCCTGGTACTGGTACTGGTACTGGTACTGGTCCTGGTACTGGTTGCTGGTACTGAGTACTGGTTACTGGTCCTGGTACTGAGTTACTGGTTGCTGGTACTGGTACTGGTTGCTGAGTTGCTGGTACTGGTTGCTGAGTTACTGGTACTGGTACTGGTGCTGATACTGGTTGCTGGTACCTGGTTACTGGTTACTGGTACTGGTTACTGGTACTGGTTGCTGGTTACTGAGTTGCTGGTTGCTGGTACTGGTTACTGGTACTGAGTTACTGGTTACTGGTTGCTGGTACTGGTACTGGTACTGAGTTGCTGGTACTGGTACTGGTACTGGTACTGAGTACTGGTTACTGGTACTGAGTTACTGGTTACTGGTATCATTACTGAGTTGCTGGTACTGGTACTGGTACTGGTTGCTGAGTTATCAGTTACTGACTACTGGTTGCTGGTTGCTGGTTACTGGTTACTGGTTACTGGTTGCTGGTACTGGTACTGGTTACTGGTTACTGGTTGCTGGTTACTGGTACTGAGTTGCTGGTCCTGGTACTGGTACCTGATTACTGGTTGCTGGTTACTGGTACTGGTACTGGTTACTGGTCACTGGTTACTGAGTTACTGGTTACTGGTTGCTGGTTGCTGGTTGCTGGTTACTGGTTACTGGTCACTGGTTACTGGTACTGGTACTGGTTGCTGGTTACTGGTTGCTGGTTGCTGGTACTGGTTACTGGTATCATTGCTGGTACTGAGTTGCTGGTACTGGTTACTGGTTGCTGGTCTGATTGCTGGTCACTGGTACTGAGTTGCTGGTTACTGAGTTGCTGGTTACTGATTACTGGTACCTGGTACTGATTACTGGTACTGGTACTGAGTTGCTGGTCCTGGTTGCTGGTTACTGGTACTGAGTTGCTGAGTACTGGTCTGCTGGTTACTGGTACTGGTTACTGGTCCTGAGTTCTGGTCCTGGTTACTGGTCCTGGTACCTGAGTACTGGTTGCTGGTACCTGGTTCTGGTACTGGTACCTGGTCACTGGTCCTGGTACTGAGTTACTGGTACTGGTTCCTGGTTACTGAGTTACTGGTACTGGTACTGGTCCTGAGTCCTGAGTACTGGTCCTGGTTACTGAGTTGCTGGTCCTGGTCACTGGTACTGGTACTGGTTCCTGGTGCTGGTACTGGTTGCTGGTTCCTGAGTTACTGGTACTGGTCCTGGTACTGGTACCTGGTTGCTGAGTTCCTGGTACTGGTCACTGGTCGCTGGTACCTGAGTTACTGGTCTGCTGGTACTGGTCCTGAGTTACTGGTTACTGGTACTGGTACTGGTCCTGGTCCTGGTACTGGTCCCTGGTTGCTGGTTACTGATTACTGGTACTGGTACCTGGTTGCTGGTACCTGGTACCTGGTACTGGTACTGGTACTGAGTTACTGGTTACTGGTTACTGGTTGCTGGTACTGGTCCTGAGTACTGGTACTGGTTACTGGTTACTGGTACTGGTACCTGGTTACTGGTTGCTGGTACTGGTACTGGTACTGGTTGCTCTGGTACTGGTACTGGTTGCTGGTACTGGTTGCTGGTCCTGGTACTGAGTTACTGGTCCTGGTTGCTGGTACTGGTACTGGTTGCTGAGTACTGGTCCTGGTACTGGTTGCTGGTTACTGGTACTGGTACTGGTTGCTGGTCCTGGTTACTGGTTCCTGGTTACTGGTCACTGGTACCTGGTCCTGAGTTGCTGAGTACTGGTTGCTGGTACTGGTTGCTGGTACTGGTTACTGGTACTGGTTGCTGGTACTGGTTACTGGTTGCTGGTCCTGGTACTGGTTACTGGTCCTGGTACTGGTCCTGAGTTGCTGAGTCACTGGTCCTGGTTGCTGGTTACTGGTACTGGTTGCTGGTTACCTGGTTGCTGGTTACTGGTACTGGTCCTGAGTTACTGGTACTGGTACTGGTCCTGGTTACTGGTTACTGGTACTGGTCGCTGGTACTGGTTGCTGAGTACTGGTCCTGGTCCTGAGTTACTGGTACTGGTTACTGGTACTGGTTGCTGGTTACTGGTTGCTGGTACTGGTACTGGTTGCTGGTCCTGGTTACTGGTACTGGTTCTGGTACTGGTCCTGGTACTGGTTACTGGTTGCTGGTACTGGTACTGGTTACTGGTTGCTGGTACTGGTCCTGGTACTGGTTACTGGTACTGGTCCCTGGTACTGGTCGCTGGTACTGGTGCTGGTTACTGGTTGCTGGTCCTGGTCACTGGTCCTGGTCACTGGTTACTGAGTTACTGGTACTGGTTACTGGTACTGGTTACTGGTTGCTGAGTTGCTGGTACTGGTCATTCTGGTTGCTGGTACTGGTACTGGTCCTGAGTTGCTGGTTACTGGTACTGGTTACTGGTTGCTGGTTGCTGGTACTGAGTACTGGTTACTGGTACTGGTACCTGGTCCTGGTTACCTGAGTACTGGTCTGACTGGTTGCTGGTTACTGAGTCCCTGGTCCTGAGTACTGGTCCTGAGTTACTGGTTGCTGAGTTGCTGAGTCCCTGGTACCTGGTCCTGGTTACTACTGGTCCTGGTCCTGAGTCCTGGTACCTGGTACCTGGTTCCTGGTCCTGGTTGCTGAGTCCTGGTTACTCATTCCTGGTACCTGAGTTCTGGTTGCTGGTACTGAGTACTGGTTGCTGGTCCTCATTGCTGGTCCTGGTACCTGAGTACTGGTCCTGGTACCTGGTTCCTGAGTACCTGATTACTGGTTCCTGGTACTGGTACCTGGTTGCTGATTCTGGTTCCTGGTACCTGGTCCTGGTACTGAGTCCTGGTTACTGGTTGCTGGTCCTGGTTGCTGGTCCTGGTACCTGAGTTACTGGTCCTGAGTCCTGGTTCCTGATTACTGGTACTGGTACCTGAGTCCCTGAGTTGCTGGTACCTGAGTCCTGATTACTGGTCCTGGTACCTGGTTACCTGGTACTGGTTGCTGAGTACCTGGTTCCTGGTCCTGAGTACTGGTTCCTGGTACCTGGTCCTGAGTACCTGGTCTCTGAGTACCTGGTTCTGCTGGTCCTGATTGCTGGTTGCTGGTCCTGGTCCCTGAGTTGCTGGTCCTGGTACCTGGTTCCTGAGTTCCTGGTTCCTGGTTACTGGTCCTGGTCCCTGGTACTGGTTGCTGGTACTGGTCCTGGTTCCTGGTTGCTGGTCCTGGTCCTGAGTCCTGGTACCTGGTCCTGGTCCTGGTTACTGGTCCTGAGTTCCTGGTTCCTGGTACCTGGTCCTGAGTTCCTGAGTTACTGGTCCTGATTGCTGGTTCCTGAGTTGCTGGTCCTGGTACCTGAGTCCTGAGTCTGCCTGGTCCTGGTCCTGGTCCCTGAGTTGCTGAGTCCCTGGTCCTGAGTACCTGGTCCTGAGTACCTGGTACCTGGGGTCCCCTGGATTCCTGGAGTTCCTGGATTGCTGGGGTTCCCTGGGTCCCTGGGTACCTGGAGTCCCTGGGATTGCCTGGGTTCCCTGGAGTACCCTGAGTCCCTGGAGTTCCTGGGTTCCCTGGAGTCCTGGGAGTCCTGGATTCCTGGGTTCCCTGGGGTCCCTGAGCACCCCTGGGGTCCCTGGTCAGCCCCTCGAACCCCTCAACCTCAATCCCTCAACCCCTCAACCCCTCGACCCCTCAACCCCTCAACCCCTCAACCCCTCAGACCCCTCAACCCCTCGACCCCTCAACCCCTCAACCCCTCAACCCCTCAACCCCTCAACCCCTCAACCCCTCAACCCCTCAGACCCCTCAACCCCCTCAACCCCTCAACCCCTCAACCCCTCAACCCCTCACACCCCTCAACCCCTCAACCCCTCAACCCCTCAACCCCTCAACCCCTCAACCCCTCAACCCCTCAACCCCTCAACCCCTCAACCCCTCAACCCCTCAACCCCTCAACCCCTCAACCCCTCAACCCCTCAACCCCTCAACCCCTCAACCCCTCAACCCCTCAACCCCTCAACCCCTCAACCCCTCAACCCCTCAACCCCTCAACCCCTGCAACCCCTCAACCCCTCAACCCTCAACCCCTCAACCCCTCAACCCCTCAACCCCTCAACCCCTCAACCCCTCAACCCCTCAACCCCTCAACCCCTCAACCCCTCAACCCCTCAACCCCCTCAACCCCTCAACCCCTCAACCCCTCAACCC
>JAQIUQ010002293.1:0-19662 GCA_030378365.1 Hybognathus amarus | reverse complement strand
CCTGGTTCCTGAGTTCCCTGATTCCTGGTTCCTACATTACCCTGAGTTCCCTGAGTCCTGGTCCTGAGTCCTGGTCCTGGTCCCTGAGTCCCTGGTCCCTGAGTGCCCTGAGTTCCCTGGTACCCTGACCTACCTGGTACCTGAGTCCTGATGGTTCCTGAGTTCCTGAGTCCCTGATCCTGACCTGGTTCCCTGGTTCCTGGTCTGGTCCCTGAGTCCCTGACCTACCTGGTCCCTGGTACTGGTCCTGAGGTCCCTGAGTCCCTGAGTCCTGAGTCCCTGAGTTCCTGGTCCCTGAGTTCCTGAGTCCTAGTGCTGTGCCCTGAGTCCCTGGTCCCTGGGTACCTGAGTTCCTGGGGTCCCTGGTGCCCTGAGTTCCCCTGCTGGTTACTGAGTCCTGAGTCCCTGGTACCTGGTTCCTGGAGTTCCCTGGTACCTGGTCCCCTGGTACCTGAGTGCCTGGTACCTGGTCCCTCCTGAGTACCTGGTCTGGTTGAGGAGCCCTGACCTCTGAGATACCTGGTCCTCTGGTCCCTGGTCCTTGAGCCTGGTCCTGGTCCCTGGTTCCCTGAGTACCCTGGTCCCTGAGCCATGAGGTATGATTCCTGGTCCTGAGTGACCTGGTTCCCTGGTTGCTGGTTCCCTGAACCTGGTACCCGAGTGCTAGTCCCTGAGTTCCTGACCCTGACCTGATTCCCTGGTCCCTGGCTCCTGGTTCCCTGGTCCCTGGTCGCCCCTGGTCCCTGGTCCCTGGGCGTCCTGGCCTGGCCCTGAGTTCCTGAGCTCCTGGTCCTGTCCTGAGTCCTGGGCCCCTGAGTTCCTGGTCCTGGTCCCTGATTCCTGCTGGTGCCCTGGGCTGAGCACTGGTCCTTCTGATTGATTCTGACTACTGGTACTCTTGTAGTTCTTGAGCTCTTGATTGGTACCTGGTGACCTCAACATTCTGGTCACCTAAGTGATGAACATCTCTGGTCCTGGTGAGCCCTGAGTTGCCGATGCTATGGCTCTCAGCCTAAGGTACTAAGCTGAGTCCCTGAGTTCCTGGGCGTTGCCCTGGCCTGGTCCCTGAGTCACCTGAGTCCCTGGTCCCTGGTCCCTGGTCCCTGGTACCTGAGTCCCTGGTCCCTGGTCCATGGTTCCCTCGATTACCTGGACCTGAGTCCTGGTCCCTGGTTACCTGAGGTGCTGGTTCCTGGAGTACCTGGTCCTGAGTCCTGGTCCTGGTCCCTGGTCCCTGGACTGGACCTGGTACCTGAGTCCTGGGTCCCTGGTTCCCTGACCTGGTTCCCTGAGTTCCTGGTCCTGAGTCCCTGTGGTCCCTGAGTACCTGAGTTCCCCTGGTCCCTGGTCCCTGAGACCTGGTCCCTGAGTTCCCTGGTACCTGAGTACCTGGTCCTGCGTACCTGAGTTCCTGGTCCTGAGTCCCCTGATTCCTGGGTCCTGAGTCCTGAATTCCCTGGCTACCTGATTTCCTGCGTTCCTGAGTACTGGTCCCTGAGATTCCCTGGTCACTGAGTCCCTGTGGTCCTGGTCCTGGTCCCTGGTCCCTGAGTCCCTGAGTTCCTGTGTTCCCTAGTCCCTCGGTCCTCGTCCCTGGGTCCCTGATTCCTGGTCCCTGGTCCCTGGTCCTGGTCCTGGTCCCTGGTCCTGGTCCCTGAGTCCTGAGTCCCTGGTCCCTGAGTCCCTGGTTCCTGGTCCTGGTCCTGAGTCCTGGTACCTGGTCCCTGGTCCTGGTCCCTGGTCCTGGCCTGGTTCCTGGTCCCTGGTCCCTGGTACCTCGTCCCTGGTACCTGGTCCCTGGTACCTGGTCCCTGAGTCCCTGAGTCCCTGGTCCTGGTCCTGGTCCTGCTCGACCCTGAGTCCCTGGTCCTGCAGTCCCTGGTTCCTGGTCCTGAGTACCTCGGTCCTGAGTCACCTGAGTTCCCTGGTTCTGAGTCCCTGGTACCTGGTCCTGGGTCCCTGGTCCCTGCGACCTGGTCCTGGTCCTGAGTCCTGATTCCTGAGTCCCTGGTCCCTGAGTCCCTGGTCCTGGTTACCTGAGTTCCTGGTCCCTGAGTCCTGGTCCTGGTCCCTGAGTCCCTGGTCCCTGAGTCCTGTCCTGGTCCTGGTTCCTGCGTTCCTGGTCCTGGTCTGGTCCCTGGATCCTTGTCTCCTGGTCCTGGTCCTGGTCCTGGTCCTGGTGCCTGGTCCCTGGTCCCTGGTCCTGGTCGCTGGTCCTGGTTCCTGGTCCCTGGTCCTGGTCGCTGAGTCCTGATTCCCTGAGTCCTGAGTTCCCTGGTCCTGGTCCCTGGTCCCTGGTCCTGGCTGATCACCTGAGTTCCTGGTGCCTGAGTCTCTGGTCCTGGTTCCTGGTCCCTGGTCCTGGTCCTGGTCCCTGGTACCTGGTCCCTGGTCCCTGAGTTCCCTGGTCCTGGTCCCTGGTCCTGGTCCTGGTCCCTGGTCCTGGTCTGGTCCCTGAGTCCTGAGTGCCTGAGTCCCTGGTCTGAGTCCTGGTCCCTGGTCCCTGGTCCTGGTCTAGTCCCTGATTCCTCACTGGTCCTGGTCCCTGGTCCTGGTCCCTGAGTCCCTGAGTCCTGAGTACCTGAGTCCCTGGTCCCTGGTCCTGGTCCTTGGTCCTGGTCCCTGGATTCCTGAGTCCCTGAGTTCTAGTCCCTGAGTCCTGGTCCCTGAGTCCTGAGTCCCTGGTCCTGATTCCTGGTCCCTGATCCCTGGTCCTGGTCCTGAGTCCCTGGTTCCCTGAGTTCCTGAGTCCCTGGTTCCTGGTCCCTGAGTCCCTGAGTTCCCTGATTCCTGTGGTCCTGGTCCTGGTCCCTGCGTCCCTGAGTCCCTGAGTCCTGGTCCCTGATCCTCGTCCTGGTCCCTGAGTTCCTGAGTCCTGGTCCCTGAGTTACCTGGTCCTGAGTTCCTGATGTTGCCTGCGTCCTGATTGCTGGTCCCTGGTCCCTGGTCCTGGGTCCTGGTCCCTGGATCCCTGGTCCCTGGTGGCCCTGAGTTACCTGGTATCCTGGTCCCTGGTTGCTATCCTGGTCCCTGGTACCTGGTCCCTGAGTCCTGAGTCCCTGGTCCCTGGTTCCTGAGTTCCTGGTCCTGATCCCCTGGTCCCTGGTCCTGGTTGCCTGGTCCTGGTTCCTGGTCCCTGGTCCTCAGTCCCTGAGTCCTGGTCCTGGTACCTGGTCCTGGAGTCGCCTGGTCCCTGGTCCTGGTCCCTGAGTTCCTGGTCCTGGTCCTGAGTTGCCTGGTCCTGGTCCTGGTCCTGGTCCCTGGTACCCTGGTACTGGTCCTGAGTCCCTGAGTTCCCTGGTTCCTGGTCTGTCCTGAGTTCCTGCATTCCCTGGTTCCTGGTCCCTGAGTTCCTGGTCCTCGATCCTGGTCCTGGTCCCTGGTCCCTGAGTTCCTGAGTCCTGGTCCTGGTCCCTGGTCCTGGTCCTGAGTCCCTGAGTTCCTGAGTCCTGAGTCCTGGTCCCTGGTCCTGAGTCCTGGTCCTGAGTTCCTGGTTACCTGGTCCCTGATGCTCCTGATCCCTGGTCCTGATCCTGGTCCCTGGTCCCTGGTCCCTGAGTCCCTGGTTCCTGGTCCTGGTCCTGGTTCCTGGTCCTGGATCCCTGACCCTGGTACCTGAGTCCCTGGTCCTGGTCCCTGGTCCCTGGTCCTGAGTACCTGGTCCCTGAGTACCTGGTCCTGGTCCTGGTCCCTGGTACCTGAGTCCTGGTCCCTGGTCCTGAGTCCCTGAGTACCCTGGTACCTGGTCCCTGGTCCTGGTCCCTGGTCCTGGTCCCTGGTTCCTGGTCCTGGTCCCTGAGTCCCTGGTCCTGGTCCCTGAGTCCTGGTCCCTGGTCCTGAGTACCTGGTCCCTGGTCCTGGTCCTGGTCCTGGTCCCTGGTTCCCTGGTCCTGGTACCTGAGTCCCTGGTCCTGGTCCCTGGTTCCTGAGTCCCTGAGTTCCTGAGTCCCTGGTCCCTGAGTCCTGAGTTCCTGGTCCTGAGTACCTGGGTCCTCTAGTCCTGGTCCCTGGTCCCTGGTCCCTGAGTCCCTGATTCCTGGTCCCTGGTCCTGAGTCCTGAGTCCCTGGTCCCTGAGTCCCTGGTCCTGGTCCTGGTACCTGGTCCCTGAGTCCCTGAGTACCTGGTCCCTGGTCCCTGAGTCCTAGTCCTGGTCCTGAGTCCTGGTTACCTGGTCCCTGGTCCCTGAGTCCTGGTCTCCTGGTCCCTGGTCCTGGTCCCTGGTCCTGAGTCCCTGGTCCTGGTCCCTGGTTCCTGGTCCTGAGTCCTGGTACCTGGTACCTGGTCCCTGGTCCCTGGTCCCTGAGTCCTCGGTCCCTGGTTCCTGGTCCTGAGTCCCTGGTCCTGAGTCCTGGTCCCTGGTCCCTGGTCCCTTGGTCCCTGGTCCTGGTACCTGGTCCCTGGGTCCTGGTCCTGGTCCTGGTCCCTGGTCCCTGGTCCCTGGTCCTGGTCCCTGGTCCCTGAGTCCCTGGTCCTGATCCCTGAGTCCCTGGTCCTGGTACCTGAGTCCCTGGTCCTGGTCCTGAGTCCTGGTCCCTGAGTCCCTGGTCCCTGGTCCCTGAGTTACTGGTCCTGGTCCCTGAGTTCCTGGTCCCTGGTACCTGGTTCCCTGGTCCCTGAGTTCCTGGTCCCTGGTCCTGGGTCCTGAGTCCCTGGTCCTGAGTCCCTGGTCCCTGAGTTCCTGAGATCCCTGAGTCCTGGTCCCTGGTACCTGGTACCTGGTCCTGGTCCCTGGTCCCTGGTACCTGGTACCTGGTCCCTGAGTCCTGGTCCCTGGTCCTGAGTCCTGGTCCTGGTCCCTGAGTCCCTGGTCGCTGGTATGATCCTGCGTCCCTGGTCCTGGTCCCTGAGTCCTGGTCCTGAGTCCCTGGTTACCTGAGTCCCTGGTCCTGAGTCCCTGGTTCCTGAGTACCTGGTCCTGGTCCCTGGTCCTGAGTCGCTGGTCCTGAGTCCCTGATTCCTGGCTCCTGAGTCCCTAGGTCCCTGGTCCCTGGTCCCTGGTCCCTGGTCCTGAGTTCCTGGTTCCTGGTCCCTGGTACCTGGTCCTGATTCCTGAGTTCTGGTCCTGGTCCCTGGTTCCTGAGTTCCTGGTCCCTGAGTACCCTGGTCCCTGGTCCTGAGTCCCTGGTCCTGGTCCTGGTTCCCTGGTACCTGTAGTACCCTGGTCCCTGAGTCCTGGTCCTGGTCCCTGAGTCCCTGAGTTCCCTGGTCCTGAGTCCCTGGTCCCTGAGTCCTGGTCCTGGTCCCTGGTCCTGGTTCCTGAGTCCCTGGTCCTGAGTCCTGGTCCCTGGTCCTGGTCCTGGTCCCTGGTACCTGAGTCCTGATCCTGAGTCCCTGCTGATCCCTGGTCCTGGTCCTGGTCCTGGTCCCTGGTCCCTGGTCCCTGGTCCTGCACCTGGTCCTGGTCCCTGACCCCTGGTCCCTGGTCCCTGAGTCCTGGTCCCTGGTCCCTGGTACCTGAGTTCTGGTCCTGGTCCCTGAGTTCCCTGACCCTGGTCTGGTCCCTGGTCCCTGGCGTTCCCTGGTCCTGGTCCTGGTCCTGGTCCTGGTTCCTGAGTCCCTGGTCCCTGGTCCCTGAGTCCTGGTTCCTGGTGCCTGAGTCCTGGACCCTGGTCCCTGGTCCCTGGTCCTGGTCCCTGGTTACCTGGTCCTGAGTCCTGGTCCCTGGTTCCTGACCCTGGTTCCTGAGTTCCTGGTCCCTGGTCCCTGGTCCCTGGTCCTGGTCCCTGGTACCCTGGTCCCTGAGTCCTGGTTCCTGGTCCCTGAGTTCCTGGTCCCTGGTCACTGGTCCCTGGTCCCTGGTCCTGGTCCTGGTCCCTGGTCCCTGGTTCCTGAGTACCTGGTCCCTGGTCCCTGGTACCTGGTCCCTGGTCCCTGGTCCTGGTCCCTGGTCCTGAGTCCCTGGTCCCTGGTCCTGGTCCTGGTTCCTGGTTCCTGGTCCCTGGTCCCTGGTCCCTGAGTTCCTGAGTCCTGGTCCTGGTCCTGGTCCCTGGTCCCTGAGTCCCTGGTCCTGGTTCCTGGTCCCTGGTCCCTGGTCCCTGGTCCTGAGTCCCTGGTCCTGCTGGTACCTGGTCCCTGGTACCTGGTCCTGGTCCTGGTCCTGAGTCCCTGGTCCCTGAGTACCTGGTCCCTGGTCCTGGTTCCTGAGTTCCTGGTCCTGGTCCCTGGTCCTGGTCCTGGTTCCTGGTCCCTGGTCCTGGTCCTGAGTTCCTGGTACCTGGTTCCTGGTTCCTGGTCCCTGGTCCCTGGTTCCTGGTCCTGGTTCCTGGTCCCTGGTCCTGGTCCCTGGTCCTGGTCCTGAGTCCCTGGTACCTGGTCCTGAGTCCTGCCTGGTCCCTGGTCCCTGGTTCCTGGTCCTGGTCCCTGGTCCTGGTCCCTGGTCCTGGTCCCTGGTCCTGGTCCTGGTCCTGGTACCTGGTCCCTGGTCCTGGTCCCTGGTCCCTGGTACCTGGTTCCCTGGTCCCTGGTCCCTGGTCCTGGTCCTGGTCCCTGGTACCTGGTCCTCATTCCCTGGTCCTGGTCCTGGTCCTGAGTCCCTGGTCCTGGTCCCTGGTTCCTGGTCCCTGGTCCCTGGTCCCTGGTTCCTGGTCCCTGGTCCCTGGTACCTGGTCCTGGTCCTGGTCCCTGGTTCCTGGTCCCTGGTCCCTGGTCCCTGGTTCCTGAGTCCCTGGTCCTGGTCCCTGGTCCTGGTCCTGGTCCTGAGTCCCTGGTCCCTGGTCCTGGTACCCTGGTCCCTGGTCCCTGGTCCTGGTCCCTGGTCCCTGAGTACCTGGTCCTGGTCCCTGGTTCCTGAGTCCCTGGTCCTGGTCCCTGGTCCTGGTCCCTGGTCCTGGTCCCTGGTCCCTGGTTCCTGGTCCCTGGTCCCTGGTCCCTGGTCCCTGAGTCCCTGAGTCCCTGGTCCTGGTTCCTGGTCCTGGTCCCTGAGTCCTGGTCCTGGTCCCTGATCCCTGGTTCCTGAGTCCCTGGTACCTGGTTCCTGGTACCTGGTCCCTGGTTCCTGGTCCCTGGTCCTGAGTCCCTGGTCCTGGTCCTGGTTCCTGGTACCTGGTCCTGGTACCTGAGTCCCTGGTT
Source organism: Hybognathus amarus (assembly GCA_030378365.1). NCBI lineage: Eukaryota > Metazoa > Chordata > Actinopteri > Cypriniformes > Leuciscidae > Hybognathus > Hybognathus amarus. The sequence continues at coordinate 12,593 of JAQIUQ010002293.1, read as the reverse complement.
CCTGAGTACCTGGTCCCTGGTCCCTGGTTCCTGAGTCCTGGTACCTGGTACCTGGTCCTGGTCCTGGTCCCTGGTCCTGGTCCTGGTCCCTGGTCCCTGGTCCCTGGTCCCTGGTCCTGGTACCTGGTCCTGAGTCCTGATGTCACCTGGTCCTGGTCCTGGGTCCTGAGTTCCTGGTCCCTGGTTCCTGAGTCCCTGGTCCTGAGTCCTGGTACCTGAGTCCTGGTTCCCTGGTCCTGAGTCCTGGTACCTGGTCCTGAGTCCTGGTCCCTGGTTCCTGGTCCTGGTCCTGAGTTCCTGGTCCCTGGTTCCTGGTCCTGAGTCCTGGTCCCTGGTCCCTGGTTCCTGGTCCCTGAGTACCTGGTCCTGAGTACCTGGTCCCTGGTCCTGGTCCCTGAGTCCTGGTCCTGGTTCCTGGTACCTGGTCCTGATCCTGGTCCCTGAGTTCCTGGTCCTGACCTGAGTTCCTGGTTCCTGGTCCCTGAGTCCTGAGTCCCTGGTCCTGGTCCCTGGTCCCTGGTCCCTGGTTCCTGAGTACCCTGGTCCTGGTCCCTGGTTCCTGGTCCCTGAGTCCCTGGTCCTGGTTCCTGGTCCCTGGTCCTGGTCCCTGGTCCCTGAGTCCTGGTCCCTGGTCCCTGGTCCCTGGTCCCTGGTCCCTGGTCCCTGGTCCCTGGTCCTGAGTCCTGGTCCTGGATTCCTGGTCCTGAGTCCCTGGTCCCTGAGTCCCTGGGTCCCTGGTCCTGGTCACTGGGTCCTGGTACCTGAGTTCCTGGTCCTGGTCCCTGAGTTCCTGGTACCTGGTCCCTGGTCCTGGTACCTGAGTTCCTGGGTCCTGGTCCCTGGGTCCTGGTCCTGAGTCCCTGACCCTGGTCCCTGGTCCTGAGTCCTTGGTCCTTGGTCCCTGGTTCCTGGTTCCCTGAGTCCCTGGTCCTGGTTCCTGGTTCCTGACTCCTGAGTCCTGGTCCTGGTTCCTGGTCCCTGGTCCCTGGTCCCTGGTCCCTGGTCCCTGGTACCTGGTACCTGGTCCTGGTCCTGAGTCCCTGAGTTGCCTGAGTCCTGGTCCCTGGTACCTGGTCCCTGAGTCCTGGTACCTGAGTCCTGGTTCCTGGTTCCTGGTCCCTGGTTACTGGTACCTGGTCCCTGGTTACTGGTCCTGAGTACCTGGTCACTGGTCCCTGGTCCTGGTCCCTGGTACCTGGTCCTGGTTGCTGGTTCCCTGGTTCCTGGTCCTGGTCCTGGTTCCTGGTCCTGAGTCCCTGGTCCCTGGTCCCTGGTACCTGGTCCCTGGTCCCTGAGTCCCTGGTCCTGATCCTGGTCCCTGGTCCATGGTTCCTGGTCCCTGGTCCTGGTTCCTGAGTACCCTGGTCCTGGTCCCTGGTCGTCCTGGTCCCTGGTACCCTAGTCCTGAGTCCTGGTACCCTGGTCCCTGGTCCTGGTCCTGGTACCCTGGTCCTGAGTCCCTGGTCCTGGTCCCTGGTCCCTGGTCCCTGGTCCCTGGTACCCTGGTCCTGGTCCCTGGTCCTGGTCCTGGTCCCTGGTCCCTGGTCCCTGGTTCCTGGTCCTGGTCCTGGTCCCTGGTCCCTGAGTTCCTGGTCCCTGGTTCCTGGTCCTGGTCCCTGGTCCCTGGTCCTGGTCTGGTCCCTGGTCCCTGGTTCCTGAGTCCCTGGTCCCTGGTCCCTGGTCCCTGGTCCCTGGTCCTGAGTCCTGGTCCCTGGTCCTGGTCCTGGTCCTGGTCCTGGTCCCTGGTTCCTGGTACCTGGTCCCTGGTCCTGGTCCCTGGTCCTGGTTCCTGGTTACCTGGTCCCTGGTCCCTGGTCACTGGTCCCTGGTACCTGAGTACCTGGTCCCTGAGTACTGGTCTGGTCCTGGTACCTGGTCCTGGTCCTGGTCCTGAGTTCCTGGTCCCTGGTACCCTGGTTCCTGGTCTGAGTCCTGGTTCCTGAGTCCTGGTCCTGGTCCTGGTCCTGGTCCTGAGTTCCTGGTCCTGGTCCTGGTGCTGGTACTGGTCCCTGGTCCTGGTTCCTGGTCCTGGTCCTGGTTGCCTGGTCCTGGTCCTGGTCCTGGTCCTGGTCCTGGTCCCTGGTCCTGGTCACTGAGTCCTGGTCCTGGTTCCTGGTCCTGGTCCCTGGTCCTGGTACCTGGTCCTGGTCCTGAGTCCCTGAGTCCTGGTCCTGGTCCTGGTCCTGGTCCCTGGTCCCTGGTCCTGATCCTGGTTCCTGGTCCCTGGTCCTGGTCCCTGGTACCTGGTCCCTGGTCCTGGTCCTGGTCCTGGTCCTGGTCCTGGTTCCTGGTCCTGGTCCCTGAGTTCCTGGTCCTGGTCCTGGTACCTGGTCCTGGTTCCTGAGTCCTGGTCCCTGGTCCTGAGTTACTGGTCCCTGGTACTGGTACTGGTACTGGTTACTGGTTACCTGGTCCTGGTCCCTGATTACTGGTGCCTGGTACCTGGTCCCTGGTTCCTAGTCCTGGTACTGGTACCCGGTCTGGTACCCTGGTTCACTGGTCTGCTGGTCCCTGGTTGCTGGTACTGGTCCTCGATCCTGGTCACCTGCGTACCTGGTATGCTGGTACTGAGTACCTGGTCCTGGTCGCTGGTCCCTGATCTGCCTGGTACCTGGTCCTGGTTACTGGTCCTGGTTATCCCTGGTCCCTCATTCTGATTCCCTGGTCACTGTAGTTGCTGGTACCTGGTCCTGGTCACCTGGTCCTGGTTACTGAGTACCTGGTTACTGGTATGCGTTGCTGGTACTGGTCTGGTCACTGGTTACTGGTTACTGGTACTGGTTACTGGTACTGGTACTGGTACTGGTACTGAGTACTGGTATTGGTTACTAGTTACTGGTACTGGTTACTAGTACTGGTTACTGCGTTACTGGTTACTGAGTTACTGGTACTGGTTACTTAGTTACTGGTTACTGGTACTGGTTACTGAGTACTGGTCACTGGTTACTGAGTACTGAGTACTGGTACTGGTTACTGGTTACTGGTACTGGTACTGGTTACTGGTACTGGTTGCTGGTACTGGTACTGGTACTTGCTGGTACTGGTACTGGTACTGGTACTGGTACTGGTTGCTGGTACTGAGTACTGAGTACTGGTCTGTACTGGTACTGGTACTGGTACTGGTTGTTACTGGTACTGAGTTACTGGTACTGGTCTGCTGGTACTGAGTACTGGTACTGGTTGCTGGTACTGGTACTGGTTACCTCGTTACTGGTTACTGGTACTGAGTACTGAGTACTGGTTACTGGTACTGGTACTGGTACTGGTTACTGGTACTGAGTTACTGGTACTAGTACTGGTTACTGGTACTGGTTACTGGTACTGTGGTACTGGTACTGGTACTGGTACTGGTTACTGGTACTGGTTACTGAGTACTGGTACTGGTACTGGTACTGGTTACTGGTACTGGTACTGGTACTGGTACTGGTACTGGTACTGGTACTGAGTACTGGTTGCTGGTTACTCAGTACTGGTACTGGTTACTGAGTACTGGTTACTGGTTGCTGGTACTGGTTACTGGTTACTGGTTGCTGGTACTGGTTACTGGTTACTGGTTACTGGTTACTGGTACTGGTTACTGAGTACTGGTACTGGTACTGGTACTGAGTACTGGTTACTGGTTGCTGGTACTAGTTACTGGTTACTGGTACTGGTACTGGTACTGGTACTGAGTTACTGGTTGCTGGTACTGATTACTGGTTGCTGGTTACTCATTACTGGTTACTGGTACTGAGTACTGGTACTGGTACTCATTACTGGTACTGGTACTGGTTACTGGTTACTGGTTACTGAGTACTGGTTGCTGATTACTGGTACTGGTTACTGGTTGCTGGTACTGGTTACTGGTACTGGTACTGGTTACTGGTACTGGTACTGGTTACTGGTACTGGTACTGGTTACTGGTTACTGGTTACTGACGTTGCTGGTACTGGTACTGAGTTACTGAGTACTGGTTACTGGTACTGGTTACTGGTACTGGTTACTGGTACTGGTTACTGGTACTGGTTACTGGTACTGGTTACTGGTACTGGTACTGGTTACTGGTACTGATTACTGGTACTGGTACTGGTGCTGGTACTGAGTTACTGGTACTGCAGTTACTGGTTACTGGTTACTGGTACTGGTACTGGTTGCTGGTACTGGTACTGGTTACTGGTACTGAGTACTAGTTGCTGGTACTGGTACTGGTACTGGTACTGGTACTGGTACTGGTTGCTGGTACTGGTACTGGTTACTGGTACTGGTACTGGTACTGGTACTGGTTACTGGTACTGGTACTGGTTACTGGTACTGGTACTGGTACTGGTTACTGGTACTGGTACTGATTACTGGTTGCTGGTTACTGAGTTACTGGTTACTGGTTACTGGTACTGGTACTGGTACTGGTACTGGTACTGGTACTGGTACTGAGTACTGGTACTGGTTACTGGTACTGGTACTGGTTACTGGTACTGGTACTGGTTACTGAGTTACTGGTTCTGGTACTGAGTACTGATTACTGGTACTGGTCTATTACTGGTACTGGTACTGGTACTGGTACTGGTACTGGTTACTGGTACTGGTACTGGTACTGGTTGCTGGTACTGGTTACTGGTACTGGTTACTGGTACTGGTTACTGGTACTGGTTACTGGTACTGAGTTACTGGTACTGGTTACTGGTTACTGGTACTGGTTGCTGGTTACTGGTTACTGGTACTGGTTACTGGTACTGGTTACTGGTACTGGTTGCTGGTACTGGTACTGGTGTACTGGTTACTGGTATGATGTACTGGTACTGGTACTGGTTACTGAGTACTGAGTTACTGGTTACTGATTACTGGTACTGGTACTGGTTACTGGTACTGGTTACTGGTACTGAGTACTGGTACTGGTTACTGGTTGCTGGTACTGAGTTGCTGGTTACTGGTTACTGGTTATTACTGGTCCTGGTTGCTGGTTACTGGTACTGAGTACTGGTTACTGATTACTGGTTGCTGGTTACTGGTACTGGTACTGGTACTGAGTACTGGTTACTGGTACTGGTTACTGGTACTGCTAGTTACTGGTTACTGGTTACTGGTACTGGTACTGAGTACTGGTACTCGTACTGGTTGCTGGTACTGGTACTGGTACTGAGTACTGGTACTGGTACTGGTACTGGTACTGGTACTGAGTTGCTGGTTACTGGTTACTGGTACTGGTACTGGTACTGGTACTGGTTACTGAGTACTGGTTACTGGTACTGGTTACTGGTACTGGTTACTGGTTACTGGTTGCTGGTACTGGTTACTGAGTACTGGTTACTGGTACTGGTACTGAGTACTGGTACTGGTACTGGTACTGGTACTGGTACTGGGTTGCTGGTACTGAGTACTGGTACTGGTACTGGTTGCTGAGTTACTGGTACTGGTACTGGTACTGGTTACTGGTACTGGTACTGGTCTGCTGAGTTACTGGTACTGGTACTGGTACTGAGTACTGGTACTGGTTACTGGTACTGGTACTGGTACTGGTTACTGAGTTACTGGTACTGGTTACTGGTACTGGTACTGGTTGCTGGTTACTGGTACTGGTACTGGTTACTGGTACTGGTACTGGTTACTGGTTACTAGTTACTGGTTACTGGTACTGGTACTGAGTTACTGGTACTGGTACTGGTTACTGGTACTGGTACTGGTTACTGAGTTACTGAGTTACTGGTACTAGTTACTGGTTACTGAGTTACTGGTTACTGGTACTGGTTACTGGTTACTGAGTTACTGGTACTGGTTACTGGTTACTGGTACTGGTACTGGTTACTGGTACTGAGTTGCTGGTTACTGGTACTGGTACTAGTACTGGTACTGGTACTGAGTTGCTTGTCATTACTGGTACTGGTACTGGTTACTGGTACTGGTTACTGGTTACTGAGTTACTGGTACTGGTTACTGGTACTGATTACTGAGTTACTAGTACTGGTTACTAGTTACTGGTACTGGTACTGAGTTACTGGTATGCTGGTACTGGTACTGGTACTGAGTTACTGGTTACTGGTACTGAGTTACTGAGTTACTAGTACTGGTTACTGGTACTGGTGCTGGTACTGAGTTACTGGTACTGGTACTGAGTTACTGAGTACTGGTTACTGGTACTGGTACTGGTTACTGGTACTGGTACTGGTTACTGGTACTGGTTACTGGTACTGAGTACTGGTTACTGGTTACTGGTACTGGTACTGGTTACTGGTACTGGTTGCTGGTTACTGGTACTGGTACTGGTACTGGTACTGGTACTGAGTACTGGTTACTGGTACTGGTTACTGGTTACTGGTTACTGGTACTGGTGCTGGTACTGGTACTGGTTACTGGTTACTGGTACTGGTTATCATTACTGGTTACTGGTACTGGTACTGAGTACTGGTTGCTGGTACTGGTTACTGGTACTGGTTACTGGTTACTGGTACTGGTTACTGGTTACTGGTTACTGGTACTGGTACTGGTACTGGTACTGGTTACTGGTACTGGTACTGGTTACTGGTACTGGTACTGGTACTGGTTACTGGTACTGGTACTGGTACTGGTACTGAGTTACTGAGTACTGGTACTAGTTACTGGTACTGGTACTGGTACTGGTACTGGTACTGCTGGTTACTGGTACTGGTACTGGTTACTGGTTACTGGTACTGGTACTGGTACTGAGTTACTGGTTACTGGTACTGGTACTGGTACTGGTACTGAGTACTGGTTACTGGTTACTGGTACTGGTACTGGTACTGGTTACTGGTACTGATTACTGGTACTGGTTACTGGTACTGGTACTGGTTACTGGTACTGGTTACTGGTACTGGTACTGGTACTGGTTACTGGTTACTGGTTACTGAGTTACTGGTACTGGTACTGGTACTGGTTACTGGTACTGGTACTGGTTACTGGTACTGGTACTGGTACTGGTTACTGGTTACTGGTTACTGGTACTGGTTACTGGTACTGGTACTGGTACTGGTTACTGGTTACTGGTACTGAGTTACTGGTACTGGTTACTGGTACTGGTACTGGTACTGGTACTGGTACTGAGTACTGAGTTACTGGTTACTGGTACTGGTACTGGTACTGGTACTGGTGCTGGTACTGGTACTGGTACTGGTACTGGTACTGGTACTGGTACTGGTACTGGTACTGGTTACTGGTTACTGGTACTGGTTACTGGTTACTGAGTTGCTGGTTACTGGTTACTGGTTACTGGTACTGGTACTGGTACTGGTACTGGTACTGGTTGCTGGTACTGGTTACTGGTTGCTGGTACTGGTACTGGTACTGGTTACTGGTACTGGTACTGGTACTGGTACTGGTACTGAGTTACTGGTTACTGGTACTGGTACTGGTACTGGTTACTAGTCTGGTACTGGTTGCTGGTTACTGGTGCTGGTTACTGGTTACTGGTACTGAGTACTGGTTACTGGTTACTGGTACTGGTACTGGTACTGGTTGCTGGTACTGGTACTGGTTGCTGGTACTGGTACTGGTACTGGTCCTGGTACTGGTACTGGTACTGGTACTGGTTACTGGTACTGGTACTGAGTACTGGTACTGGTACTGGTACTGGTACTGGTACTGGTACTGGTTGCTGGTTACTAGTACTGGTACTGAGTACTGGTACTGGTACTGGTACTGGTACTGGTACTGGTTACTGGTTACTGGTTACTGGTACTGGTACTGGTACTGAGTACTGGTACTGAGTACTGGTACTGGTACTGGTTACTGGTTACTGGTACTGGTACTGGTACTGAGTACTGGTTACTGGTTACTGGTTACTGGTACTGGTACTGGTACTGGTTACTAGTTCTGGTTACTGGTTACTGGTACTGGTACTGGTTACTGGTACTGGTACTGGTTACTGGTACTGGTACTGGTTACTAGTTACTGGTACTGGTACTGGTACTGGTACTGGTACTGGTTACTGGTACTGGTTGCTGGTACTGGTACTGGTTACTGGTACTGGTTACTGGTACTGGTACTGGTACTGGTTACTGGTACTGGTACTGGTACTGGTACTGGTACTGGTACTGGTACTGGTACTGGTTGCTGGTACTGAGTACTGAGTTACTGGTACTGGTTACTGGTTGCTGGTACTGGTTACTGGTACTGGTACTGGTACTGGTTACTGGTACTGGTACTGAGTTACTGGTACTGGTACTGGTTACTGGTACTGGTACTGGTTGCTGGTACTGGTACTGGTTACTGGTACTGAGTACTGGTACTGGTACTGGTACTGGTTACTGGTACTGAGTTACTGGTACTGGTACTGGTTACTGGTACTGGTTATCATTATGGTTACTGGTACTGGTTGCTGGTACTGAGTACTGGTTACTGGTACTGGTACTGGTTACTGGTACTGGTTGCTGGTTACTGGTACTGGTTACTGGTACTGGTTACTGGTTACTGGTACTGGTTACTGAGTTACTGGTTACTGGTACTGAGTACTGGTACTGGTACTGGTACTGGTTACTGGTACTGGTTACTGAGTACTGGTACTGGTACTGGTTACTGGTTACTGGTTACTGAGTACTGGTTACTGGTTACTGGTACTGGTACTGGTTACTGGTACTGTGATTACTGGTACTGGTACTGGTACTGGTACTGAGTACTGGTACTGAGTTACTGGTTACTGGTACTGGTACTGGTTACTGGTACTGGTTGCTGGTTGTACTGAGTTACTGGTACTGGTACTGGTTGCTGGTTACTGGTACTGGTTGCTGGTTACTGGTACTGGTACTGGTACTGGTACTGGTACTGGTATCTGGTTACTGGTACTGGTTACTGGTTACTGATGTCTACTGGTTACTGGTACTGGTTACTGGTTACTGGTTACTGGTACTGGTACTGGTACTGGTACTGGTACTGGTTACTGGTTACTGGTTACTGGTACTGGTTACTGAGTTACTGGTACTGGTACTAGTACTGAGTACTGGTACTGGTACTGGTCACTGAGTACTGGTACTGGTACTGGTACTGGTACTGGTACTGGTTACTCAGTTGCTGGTACTGGTACTGGTTACTGGTACTGGTACTGGTACTGGTACTGATTACTGAGTACTGGTACTGGTACTGGTACTGGTGCTGGTTACTGAGTACTGGTTACCTGGTACTGGTTACTGGTACTGGTACTGGTACTGTGGTACTGGTACTGGTACTGGTACTGGTTACTGGTACTGGTACTGGTTACTGGTTACTGGTTACTGGTTACTGGTTACTGAGTTACTGGTACTGGTTACTGGTACTGGTACTGGTACTGATGTACTGGTACTGGTTACTGGTACTGGTTACTGGTTACTGGTACTGGTTACTGGTACTGGTTACTGGTTACTGGTACTGGTTACTGGTTACTGGTACTGGTTACTGGTTACTGGTACTGAGTTACTGGTACTGGTTACTGGTACTGGTTACTGGTACTGGTACTGGTTACTGGTACTGGTACTGAGTACTGGTACTGAGTTACTGGTTACTGGTACTGCATTACTGGTACTGGTACTGGTACTGGTTACTGGTTACTGGTACTGAGTACTGGTTGCTGGTACTGGTACTGGTTACTGAGTTACTGGTTACTGGTACTGGTACTGGTTACTGGTTACTGGTACTGGTTACTGGTTACTGGTACTGAGTACTGGTTACTGGTACTGGTTATGCTGGTACTGGTACTGGTTACTGGTACTGGTTCTGAGTTACTGGTACTGGTTACTGGTACTGGTACTGGTTACTGGTTACTGGTTACTGGTTACTGAGTTACTGGTACTGGTACTGGTTACTGGTACTGGTTACTGGTTACTGGTACTGAGTACTGGTTACTGGTTACTGGTACTGGTTACTGAGTACTGGTTACTGGTTACTGGTTACTGGTACTGGTACTGGTTACTGGTACTGGTACTGGTACTGGTTACTGGTTACTGATTACTGGTACTGGTACTGGTACTGGTACTGGTTACTGGTACTGGTTACTGGTACTGAGTTACTGGTTACTGGTACTGGTACTGGTACTGGTACTGGTTACTGGTACTGGTACTGGTTGCTGGTTACTGGTTACTGAGTACTAGTACTGGTACTGGTACTGGTACTGGTACTGGTTACTGGTACTGGTACTGGTACTGGTACTGAGTTACTGGTACTGGTACTGGTACTGGTACTAGTACTGGTTACTCGTTACTGGTACTGGTACTGAGTACTGGTACTGGTACTGAGTACTGGTACTGGTACTGGTACTGGTTGCTGGTTACTGAGTTACTGGTACTGGTACTGGTACTGGTTACTGGTTACTGGTACTGAGTACTGGTACTGGTACTGGTACTGGTTACTGGTTACTGGTACTGGTACTGGTACTGGTACTGGTACTGGTTGCTGGTTACTGGTACTGGTTACTGGTACTGGTACTGGTACTGAGTTACTGGTACTGGTACTGGTTACTGGTTACTGGTTACTGGTACTGGTTACTGGTACTGGTTACTGGTACTGAGTTACTGGTACTGAGTACTGGTACTGGTACTGGTACTGGTACTGATTACTGGTTACTGGTACTGGTTACTGGTACTGGTACTGGTACTGAGTACTGGTACTGGTACTGGTACTGGTTACTGATTACTGGTTACTGGTACTGGTACTGGTTACTGGTTACTGGTACTGGTACTGAGTACTGGTACTGGTACTGGTTACTGGTTACTGGTACTGGTACTGGTACTGGTTACTGGTTACTGGTACTGGTACTGAGTTGCTGGTTACTGGTACTGGTACTGGTACTGGTACTGGTGCTGGTACTGGTACTGGTTACTGGTTACTGGTACTGGTACTGGTTACTGGTACTGGTACTGGTACTGGTACTGGTACTGGTTGCTGGTTACTGGTACTGGTTACTGGTACTGTTACTGGTTACTGGTACTGGTACTAGTTACTGGTTACTGCGTTACTGAGTTACTGGTACTGAGTACTGGTACTGGTACTGGTACTGTAGTACTGGTACTGAGTTACTGGTTACTGGTACTGGTACTGGTTACTGGTACTGGTTACTGGTTACTGGTACTGAGTTACTGGTACTGGTTACTGGTACTGGTTACTGTAGTTACTGGTACTGAGTACTGGTTGCTGGTTACTGGATTACTGGTACTGGTACTGGTTGCTGGTACTGGTACTGAGTTACTGGTATACTAGTTACTGGTACTAGTTACTGGTTACTGGTACTGGTTACTGGTATTACTGGTACTGAGTACTGGTACTGGTACTGGTACTGGTACTGGTACTGGTACTGAGTTACTGGTGCTGGTCTGAGTACTGGTTACTGAGTGCTGGTACTGGTTACTGAGTTACTGGTACTGGTTACTGGTTACTGGTACTGGTACTGGTTACTGGTACTGGTACTGAGTTGACTAGGTTACTGGTTGCTGGTTACTGGTACTGGTACTGGTCACTGGTACTGGTACTGAGTTACTGGTTACTGGTTCTGGTTACTGGTACTGGTACTGGTACTGGTACTGATTACTGAGTACTGGTTGCTGGTCACTGGTACTGGTACTGAGTTACTGGTTGCTGGTACTGGTACTGGTTCCTGAGTACTGAGTACTGGTCCTGGTTACTGAGTCACTGGTACCCTGGTACTGGTACTGGTACTGGTTGCTGGTCTGCTGGTGCTGAGTCTGGTACTGGTTACTGGTCTGAATCTGGTACTCGTCTGGTCCTGGTCCTGATCCCTGGGTCCCCTCGGTCCTAAGTCCCTGGGTCCCCTGGGGTCCTGGGGCTCCTCAGTCCCTGGAGTCCCCTGGGGTCCCTGGAGTCCTCGAGTCCCTGGGTCCTGGGTCCCTTGCAACCCTGGGATTCCTGGGGAGTCCCCTGAGTCCCTGAGTCCTGGGTACCCTGGAATCACCTGGGGTCCCTGAGACCCTGGGTCCCCGGAGTCCTGGGCTCCCTGAGGTCCCTGGGAGTACCCTGGAGTCCTGGGGTCCCTGGGTCCCTGGGGTCCCTGGAGTCCCTGAACCCTCGGTCCCTGGGATCCTGGAGTCCCTCAGTCCCCTGGTACCCTGAGTCCCTGGGATCCCTGGGGTCCCTTGGAGTCCCTGGAGTCCCCTGGGGTCCCCTGAGGGATTCCCTGGAAGTCCTGGGTCCCTGGGGAGTCCCCTGGGGTCCCCTGGGGTCCCCTGGAGTCCCTGGAGTCCCTGGGTCCTTGGGGTGCCTGGGGTCCCCTGGGAGTCCCTGGGGGTCCCCTGGAGTCCCCTGGAGATCCCTGGAGTCCCTGGGGTCCCCTGGGAGTCCTGGGGTGCCCTGGGAGTCCCTGGGTCCCCTGGGTCCTGGAGTCCTGGGTGCCCTGGGTCCCCTGGGGATTCCTGGAGTCCCCTGGGGATCCTGGGGTACCCTGGAGTCCCCTGGAGTCCTGGGTGCCTGGGGATCCCTGGAGTCCCCTGGGTCCCTGGGTCCCTAGGGAGTCCTGGAGACCCCTGGGTCCCTGGAGTCCCCTGAGTCCCCTGGGTCCCCTGGGGTCCCCTGGGATTCCCTGGAGTCCTCGTACCCTGGGGATTCCTGGAGTCCCTGGAGTCCCTGGAGTCCCTGGGAGTCCTGAAAAATACAAAAATAAAAAATAAAAAAATAAAAAATACAAAAGA